>JAGGAR010024081.1:11679-26226 GCA_017657315.1 Termitomyces sp. K1Ag
AAGCCCGACCTCGGTCCGTGATCGATCATGTGATGTTCATTTCGCAAACTGCGTCAACCACTTTCTAAGTTTCTTGCCAACTTACTTACTAGTTTTGCTGGCCGTCGCGTTTGTGTCATCTGCGCCACACCAGACCATGACTCATACCGAGGTACAGGCTATACCTCGCGCCACAAGCTCGAAGACCCTATACACCCCCATATTCTACGCCACGCCCTCGTCGTCTTTGTCAGGCTCTGAAGTGCCTGCTAAGCCTATTCCAAAGGCTTATCTGGAGCGAATGTCAAAACAACACATTGCTTTGGCTACTAAAGTACAGGAGGTCCCGTCTTCGCGGCCTGGATCTCCTGTAAGTGAAGAACGATCGACCGCACGCGTGTACGCCCTGCGACGACGAGTGCAGGAGGCTTTCAAATATGCCAATGGGGACCCTGCTGATGGGAAGTGGTCGGCAGTTGTGCAGCTGCTTAGGCTCAATGTGACACGACGGAGGCGGTGGGTGGGCACTACCACCGAGGGAAAGATGGCCGAGTCAAGCTCCGGTTGGATCAATGCTGAAACCGAAGAGGAGTGGGAGGAGTGGGAAGCAAAGTGGGCGGAAGAAGATCGTGTGAAGAAGAAGGTGCAAAACTGGCAACGTGACGTTGAGGTCGCGCCGGTGGAGAGTGCACCCATCGTCTCTATATCTCAGCAAAAGGAGATTCGACGTGTCCCAACGGAGCAGAATGTTCTAGCAAAGGAGAAACGAGCGACATCCTCTCTGGGTTTTCCTGTCATCAAGCGATCGAGTATCAATGTCGTTGGCAAGCCTAAAGGTTCTATGAAGGCTTCTGCGAGTAATGCCGCTGCGGGGCCATCAAGTTTAGGCTCAAAATCCTTACCTCGTGCCCCCGACGAACCTCCACTTGACTTGAGTAGCTCCCAACCACCACGTCCCATACAAGACTTATCAGAATCTGTAAGTCCAATCTCATTCTGATTTAGTTACACCAAAACAAACCTGACTAAGTAATTAGTCCTTTCTGCCGCCTTCCTTCTCCCAAATCGACACTTCAACCCCTAACAACAAAACTCAAAAAAGGCATAAGCCCGAGCCAATAGTTTTTGCTCCGCCTTCAGAATCCTCGCCTCTCCCTACCCCACCCAGCATCCGCACGTACGGCCGTCAGAGAACAATGTCTAACCTCTCCGAAAGACCCTCCAGCCCAACGCGAGACCTTCGACAACCTTCCACGGTAATCGAAGTACAGCGGGAGAAGCGCGCGCGCTCGGTGACGCCCCCGCAGGCTATTAAAAAGGCAAGGGTACAAGAGGACTCTCCGATACGAACTCCAGCGCGTCCACCAACGCCGCCAGCAGTCGTAACTCCCATCACCCCGGTAGTCACTCCACAGCGCGCGCAATTGCCTAGACTTACCGATCTCATTGCGTCTTCCAAGAAAGCCAAGGCCGCGTCGTCCAAACGGAAATTGAAAAGCGCAAACGCTTCGTTGGAGACGACACGTGCTATTGAACCTGAGCCTGAGCTTATAAAGAAGGATCATCATCCCCAACTTGAGCCGAAGCCTCGCAAAGAAAAGGAGGAAATAGGAAAGGCAGTTACCAAAGCTTTGGAACTTGAAACAGAGTTGGAGCCTGAGCAAGCTGACGATCTCTTACCAACAGCTATCGATGGCATGCCTACGGGGATGTACGATTACACGACATCCCTCACCAATGACGAGGACCAAGATGATCACGATCGCTCCTCCGTATACAACCTCATCGCGTCTCCCGCTCGATCTCTCTCCTCTCTTGCGGCGTCCGATTCTGATTCGGAGCCCGAGGACGGGCATGCAAACGGGTTCGATCCCCCGTTCACGTCGACACAAGTCGACGGGAAGGAAAAGGCGCTTGGATGGATGGGGTATAATTCCCAGTTTGATGTGGATGGGAACGTAGACTTGGTGAGCAAGTTTATGGAGAAGGATGTTGATGTGGATTTTTGGTTGAAAGATCCGAGCCCTGAGCCCGCTGGCGAGAGTCAGTGATTTATTATTATTATGTACTTCCATCGCGATACCTCCTTGCCTTGATGTCGTTTGTATTGATATGGGTGGCACCTTGACCGTAGATGACTGAGTGGTCTATCATACGCATAGGTCACTACACAGTGATACTATGATACTTGGAACCTTGTTGTCTTATCGAATATATGATTGTCAACAACCTCCTTGAGCTGTTAAACGACGGGCATCAAATATTGACATCCGAGGTGCTCTCCATTCCAAGCATGTTGTAATTGTATTATCATCTCGGATTTGATTACAACTTTTGATGGAGCTCGGTGTGGCGTTCGGTTATTGCATAAACCTTCAAACTTGAAAATGTTATAATCCCTCTATAGAAGTGCTCGTCTCGTCACGTTCAGTGGCCACCAACCTATATAGAGCTAGATTATCATGAAGTACAAACGATACAGCGTGATAGACTGTGGACGAAGGGATTTCCTGCACACAGATGACTCGGAGGCGATGTCACGGTTGCGGCGATTGAATTCGCAATACAAGAGAACACGGTACATTCGCCAACTAGACAGCCGCCACCATCTCACTACCCCTCCTATCCATCATGGAAATAACTTCAGAGGACAAGAAGATGGCTCTTTGGGTCATTATTGTGATTACCTTCCAAATCGTAGTTAGGTCCTACCTCAGGCGCTACCAAGCCCATCGCAGGCAACTCCTCTTTGAATCAAATTCAGAGATCCAGGAAGTTAAAGAGATGCCGGAAAAGATGGAAGCTGTTCCGCCTCCGATGACGATTACTACAGAAGCGCAGAAGGAGCTTCAAATGTACTAAGTCACTCGATCTTAAATTCCGCTCAATGCGAAAGTTGGCATCTACATGTACACGGGATGGATGGGAGAATGAAGAACATATCGCATGAAACTTGAATTGGATTAGATCCGGCGAGGGAGGTTTGAAGGAGGTTGTTAGGTCCTACCTCAGGCGCTACCAAGCCCATCGCAGGCAACTCCTCTTTGAATCAAATTCAGAGATCCAGGAAGTTAAAGAGATGCCGGAAAAGATGGAAGCTGTTCCGCCTCCGATGACGATTACTACAGAAGCGCAGAAGGAGCTTCAAATGTACTAAGTCACTCGATCTTAAATTCCGCTCAATGCGAAAGTTGGCATCTACATGTACACGGGATGGATGGGAGAATGAAGAACATATCGCATGAAACTTGAATTGGATTAGATCCGGCGAGGGAGGTTTGAAGGAGGTTGCTTTCTTGCAGAACTCGGGAAACTTGGATCGAAGTGTGAAGATATCAGTTTGGACTCTGGAGAGTCAAGTGAGTATGAAGTTCTCTATGACGGAAGCCTACTGAAACATTGCAGGGGTGATAATCAACAGAGGGTTGATGAAAAGCATTCAAGATTTGATCCTTCGAGTCTTTGAGATTGTGAACCCTCCTTCTACCCCTTTATTCTCTACCATATATACGAGCGAGCTATACATACAATCTCCTGTAGGCAAGACTTTAGAACCTGACTTAATGCGTACATTACCCAATACGCAAAGATACTGTAGGCGTGTCGTAACCCATCCAAGTCGTGATCATGGATAGAAAGATAAAAAGAAAACTTCAAGATAGCGATGAAAGAGAAAAAAAAGGGGAAAAATCATAGACGTCATGACCGACCATCAGGCTACACGATCCCAAGATGAAGAACTGAGAAAGTGCGAGTAGTGGCTGATATGTATGGTATAATCCCGCAGTGTCCGCGGCACAACATTACAATTCGATTCGCGGTAGCTCAGTCAAACAGCTATGCTGTGCCGCCTCGGGTCGTCGAGAGCCACCGTATTGCGTTTGCTCCCACCGGGCGTGCTCGTCGCGCTATTACCCACAGCCCGTCGTCGTCCATCAACATTGATCCACAGAGGATTCGCAGGAAGACCGTACTCTGCATCCGCCTCTGCCCCGTCGCTATCGTCATCCTCCAAAATAGACCGCGATTTTTTGCGCTTTACCGACAAACGTGGAGGCGGAGGCGAGATGATCATCGAAGTGGAAGATGTGGGTCGAGAGGGCGGGAGCGGGAATGACTCAGGGTGGATTGGGGTCCCGTTCATGCGCAGGGGAAGCTCTAGCGATGAGCGTGCTTCTGTGTCGTTGTCTGCATCGTTCCCCGTATCTTCTGGTGGACGGTACGTAGTGAGAATAGCTGCAGCTGATGAGCGCTTCTTCTGGGGGACGGTTCCAGTTTGGGTATCGGGTTTCCGCATTTTCCTGTGAAGGGGTAGGTATGAGGGGAGAGAGACAAGGAGATACATACGTGTTGAGTTTGGGTTCGGCATAGTTGACGCTCTTTCTTTGTCTTCGTTCTCGTCCGCCTGACAAAGCTTCACCCTCGCCGGGAGGGACAGGACTTGAGGATCCTCTTGATGTGGGTGCTGAAGGTGTCGGTGAGGTCGTAAGGAATGCCCTCGCAGCAGCTGACGAAGGAACTAAGTGAGGAAAGTGAATCAGCATTCCTCGCGTTACCGTCGAGTTGTAACGCATACCAGTGTTGTCTATTGATATAAGGGCAGCACGAGAATTAGTGACGTCTTGCAGGCGAGGCTTGCCCCCACCATCTGTTTCACCATCCAGTTTCTCCTTCTTCTTCCGTTCTCGAGGTTTGGTGCTCTCCACGACCGCCTCTGGCTCTTCCAGCGTCTCTCGCTCTTTCCCACGACTCTTGCGCCGCTCTTTCTTCGAAGGTGGTCTTGGCTCCAATTCCACGTCGTCTTCCACGTCCACAAGCTGACCAGTCACAATGGCCATCTCTTCTTCCTCCTCCGCTAGTCCTGCTGCTCTCCGTATCGGGGAACCAAAGGCAGGACTTGCAGCCCGCGGTACCGAGAAAGTCTCGGTGCTGACGCTCAGCAATCCACTCTGCCTGCGTGAGGGCTTTCGTGGCTTGGATGCCTGCGCGGGCTCTGATCCTACTTGGAAAGCATCATCAGACTGAGGTGGTGGTGATGAAATCCGTGATGGCACGGGCAGCCTGGACGCGGAGAGTCGTGATTTGGCCTTGACCTTTCGCAGAACAGGACTCGGTGGCTTTGCTAGTTCTGACTCAGATGTTAAGGGTGACAGCTCATCTTCCTCGCATATCCCAGGAATATTTGGTGGCCGTGATAAGCGGTTCCCTTGCGGCGAGCTTCCTGGGTCAGTATTAACAGTAGATGGGGGTTTGCGGGCACGAGGAGAAGGAAGTGACACTGGCATGGGCGGTGTAGTGGGTATATTAAACGTTTGACGAAGGTATCCCAAGTGTTTTGTGAGGTTAAGAGTCTGATGAAGTATGTAAATTTGACGTAAAATTCAAAACGTTCATGTGGGAACGACGTACCGCCGCCTCAGCCTCGGCCATGACCTTGCGAGACTTTTCACGTTCACGTTTGAGCTGTGCGGCCAGCGCGATTTCTGATGCCTTTAGTTTGAGGTTCTCAACGTATAGTTTAGATATCTCGGCGTTCAGCTCCTCAATACGGACACTCAGCGTTGAATTAAGTCTGCATTACGATGATTAGCCACAAGAATGTCAGAAATCTATTCCGCTAACTTTGTTATGTGCTTGTTGGCAAGCAAAAACTTCTTCTTGACTGCCACCGACACGTCAGGAGAGAAACGAACAGAGGAATATAACAACTGACAGTTCTCAAACTCGAACAGGGCATCATTCTGACGAGCGCCCATAGACACGCGTGACTCCCTCCTGCTCATCGTTGCCCCCGGCGACGAAGCCACGGGAAATCTGGGGAATGGACGATGGTCAACCTGTTTTAGTCAAGTTCTGGCGATTCCGAACAACAACACGCCCTGATACACTGTCACGTGATAAGTGCCATATCAGGTCAATGTGGCCCAACGTGAGCCTACAAAGTCGAGCGGGCTGTGGCTGTTGCCGGAAAGCACGCAGATTGACTCCTTCGAGCGCGCTTCGACGCGATACATAACAGGGGTTAGTTCACAGAACAATATAACAATAGGCAACCAGGATCATTCCGAGCTTCATGTGTACGCCTCGAGGCGCAAATCGTGGTATCAGATGAGCAATGTACATCTCGAGACAAAGACTCTGCATAAAAGGAGATACACCATCTACGAAATCTTTCTGCTGATGCTCCATATGGTGCCAGCCAGGCTTAGAAAATCCAAGGTGAGGCGCAAGTGTATTGCACTGATGAGGTTTCATATATAATAAGGTAAGAGGAATCAAAAATAGGCCTCAAAGTTATCTACATCAGCACCATCTATTTCATCTTTCGGAGATGACTTACAGCAGCATTCGGAGGGCTGGCGCATCCGCCGATGCTAGATCAAAGATAAACTGTCAGACATCCCCGTACTCTTTTGACATCGTGTACTTACATATTCAAGGGCCATGAGGAGAAGAAGAAGGTATATCTCCCGGTTTCTGCGCACTTGACAGCCAATTTCTCAAGATCAAAAAACTCGCCTATGAAAAGCCGCCGGCATTAGCCATGAAGCGTACGGAACACAGCTTCCCAGGCCTACCGATAGGCATACCCCATAATCTACCATTACCACGAGATCACAATCGATAACGTCAGTTCTTAATTCAACGTTACGAGCCAAAAAATTGTGACACTAACCCGAGTAGGGTCTAGATGGAGTGGCGGGGTCAACACCAAAACAGGACAAAAATGTTAACAGCCTCTTAACCAGAGTTACGTCCATACCTGATGCATATGTGGCACGCCCTGGGGCGTGGGCCACCGCTGGGAAAGGGGCAAACATGTGGTCAAACAACAAACTCGGAAAGCTCAAGCACCGCAGTCCTCACTTCCAGCGACGGCTGATCGGAAGCGATAGCCGCAAAGTGGTTGTCCCTATATGCATATGAACGTCCGTCGACCAAGGTCTTAGTGGCATATCCACAATAGGTAAATTGAACGCACCACAAGAACCGCTTCATGTCCTCTGATTGCTCGATTCCCGCGCTGTCATCATACTCCACTTTCAGACGTGTCTCATCATAGCTTCCCAAGGGATAATCAGTTCACGTACAACGTCTCGGGGCGTCCAGGAAGAGCATCCCGTTCCTCCTGCGATACGATGTAATATTTCTGGATAAACCCGACCCTCAAAAGGAGAATATCGCCCTGGCGGAACACGACCCCCTGCGCCGCCGCACACGCCTCGAGATCCGTCACAGTGATCGCGTGGGTAGCCCAAGGATCGTACGGCAGGGGTACCGTACTGCCCTTCGTTTGATGACGCACGAGGTCAAGGAGAATTCCACGACCGCAGATGCCGTGATCCGCCCAGTCTGGGATGATCAATCGTGTCAGATAGTGCGAGAGCATGTGTGAAGGCCTGGGACGTACTTTGGATTCCGAGCTTCGATTCACTTGAATCGATGGCAGTGGGGTCTGGCATGGGTGCCACTCCCACGGAAAGCGAGAGACCGGGAGTGCTGGGAATAGACAGGCGCGTGAGTATGACTGCTACAGAAAAACTCATGAGATGCATGAATAACTTGTTGTAATAGACCCCATGTTCGATGACTCCATAGTGCCTGAGGCCGTCCCATTGTGTCCCGGATTGCGTGTTCTAAGCTCGGAATATAAGTGTCTGTCGTTGAGTACCAGAACACCACTTACGATATGAATTTCATCATCTCGAACAACATGATGCTTGTCTTCCCGTAGCTTCGTCTTCACCTCCGGTGTCTTACGCTTGAACACAGGCTAACCCATCCAATTTACGTCAACCACGAGTCCGGTGTCTGAAAAATCAAATGTACTCAGAAAACATACCTTCTCCGGAAAGTTCAGCGGCCTGTATCATCGGATGAAGAACATCAACAGATCTACGTCATGAGAAGAAAACTGCAGCTGCTCACCAGTTCAACGAGACGGCATGTCCAGTTCTACAACATTCACATGTCAGTCTTCTCCACATTCATCACATTAGCCACAAAAAGACACAAAAAAATAAACGGGCTCGCGAACAGCCGAAACTCCAATCCCCACAGCAAAGTCACGGCGTTTCAAACATTCGACTTACAAAATCTCCTCGCTCGCCGCGCGCTGCACCACCTTCTCAGTGAGCAAATTAACAGTTCCCAGCTGATCGTCCTCGCCCCACAGACCCCACGCACATCCCGGTAAATTATTGAACATAGGGAGCTTGTCATACGTCGGCAGCTCCGGGTCTGAACTTGCTGCCGCAGTCAAAGGACTGTCGGTCTCCTTCACGGGGCTGCGGGTACCGAAGTGCGTTAAGAGGCCTCGAAGACGTTTGGTCGTCATCCCAGATATCAGTGTCGAAGCAAGGAGAGATGGAACGAAAGCAAGGAACCACAAGGCGACTAACACCCCGCTCTCTCTCTTTAATGTTGACCTAGTGGGAACGCACACCCTCCAAGGGCATCGCGTGACTACCCACACGACACGACACACGGACAATCACCAGGTCTAGATGCATAGAAGCAGACGGCACGGAATAAACATCTCGCATTGAATTCTTTTTCTTTTCGTATGTCCGCGGGATGGCGGATGGAACTACAGATAATAAGAATAAAAAAAGGAAAAGCTAAGTGGAACCGTGACCTGCGAAGCGAACGAACGGATCTAAATCTGTGTGTAGGGGAAAAACGCATAACGCCATCCATCGTCTAACTTGGTTCAACTCCGGGTCAACCACGCACAAAAGGATGCGTAAGAGCCTCCTTTGGCGTGATACGACGCGCAGAGTCGAGAGCGAGACACTTGTCCAGCAGGTCAACGAACGACACAATCAGCTTGTTCTCATCGTCCTTCAACTTCGCCGAGGCGGGCGGCATAAGCCTCGCCCTCAAATCGCGAGTCGGCTTCGAAATATGCACCTTCCTCACGAGGGCCTACAACATCAACATCAGCGTCATCATTACACCGCCACCGACAAAACGAGATATGAAATCAAGAAGACTCACCGCACCCGTAACCCGATCCGTCTCAACACTCTCAAACGCACCCATCTCATCAAAATACACATCCCCAAACTTGGCCCGCTTGATCATCTTACTATTAAACCGTCCCTTAAGCTCCATCATAAGAAGCAGCATCTGGTTGTTCGAGCGGCCGGGAAAAAGGATCTTGCCAGTGTACAACTCGTATAACGTGCATCCGATGGACCAGATATCCAGAGCAGGGTCGTACGGGACGCCGAGGACTGCGTGGGGGGTGCATGTTAGCGTGATGCAACGGAGACGAGGAGACGAGACGAGACATACTGATTTCGGGAGCACGGTAGAACCGACTGACGAGGTAGGGTGTGATATCGTTCTCGGCTGCATCAGACGCGGAACCGAGATCGCAGAGCTTCAAGAGCGTTTTATGCTCGTTAACGAGGATATTGTCGGGTTTGATGTCGGCGTGCATGATGTTGCATTTGCGGAGGAGGCTGAGAGCGAGGAAGAGTTGGTGGGCGTATGCACGGACAGCGCGGATGTTGAGTCCGACGTCCTTGCCGAAACGTTTGACGACGTCACGGAGGTTCATACTGTATCATGATGAGCCGAGCATTTAGCAGAGATAGAAAATGATAATTACCTCATTGCTTCGAATACAAGACACAAATGCCCACGATGCTCAAACGTCCGCTCAAGCCTCACGATATGTTTCTTATCATCCGGATCAGCCTCTCTCAATTTATTCAGAATTCCCGCCTCCTTCTGTCCAGCTTTATACCTAGACCAAAAATCAGTATCAGTACCGCACAAACGCAGGGACGACAAAACCACCACTCACATAGATTCCTGGCACCGAACAATTTTAATCGCCACTTCCTTCCCAATTTCTCTGGGATCGCCCGCAATCACGCGCGCACGGACCACGTTCGCGAACATGCCCTTACCAATCGACGAGAAAACTTGGTATCGGCCGTCGAGCTGTTCACCAAGGATGACAGTATAATACCCTTCTGGATCTGCTGCAGAATCTAGGTTGGTCGTTACAAGTGCAGGTGCGGCGGTTTTTTTCTACAAGACGTGTGAGAATGCATATCGTGTCGAGAGTGAATCAACAAGACGACGCTCACCACGGTCTTCTTAACCTTCTTCACTTTCTTCGTAGTCGTGGCGACAGCAAACATGTCATCCACATCCTCCTCAACCTCCTCGACCTCTTCCTCTTCATCGTCAACGTCGACGTCCATAGCTTCGACCGCAGGAACCGGTTCACGAATACGTCGTTGCTCGTCCTCACGTCGATCTAAACTGGGGTCATAATCTGCTGCAGAGATCTGCTCAGCACCGGTATTCTCCGCATTAGGAACACCTTCCTCTTCGCCGTCCTTTGCCAGTGCAAAACCCTCTGGTGCGGGAGACGCAGACATCGAGTCTCGTCTAGCCGTAGTACCTACAAACCAAACCGAAAAAAAAGTAAGCAAAGTACAACGAGGAGAGAATAGCGACACGGACTTGCTGTGTTGGAAGGTGGAGGAGCAGGAGTGCCAGAGATACTAGGGGCACGTGTAACAGCATCAGAAACATGAGAAGAAAGGGGAGGCGGCTGGACCGCACTGCTACTAGGGCTCGGAGTGGCGTCTACGCTTGTCACCCCGTTATACTTTGCTCGGATTGCTTCGCGCTTGGCACGCCGTGCTGCCATGAGGTCTTCGACGGGCGGCGGGGACAGAGGGAGGTCGAGCTCCATCTCTGGAAGAGGAGGTGAAGGGCGCGGGGGAGGAGCTGGCGCGGGCGCGGGTGCGGATGGTGGTTCCGGGCGAGGACTGCGCCGCGGTGAATTACTGAGCGGTAAGTCAGTGTCCTTGTCATGAAAAAAAAACACAGGACTTGCTCTCTACGGCGTGGTGGGCTGCTGTAGCATGAAATGAGCATAATATGATTAGGTAGTAACGAAAAATAAACTGACTCTCTATGCCGAGGTGAGTGTCTAAAACGCAGACACATCAGTCAGACGGTTAATATTTTACAAATCGAGAAAACAGCTTACTCCCGATAACGATTTGAATAACTAGACGAAGAGTGAGCTATGTTGAAGCGAGTTAGAAATAGGACTTACTCATCAGGTCGAGGCGAAATCCTGACACATCAGTCAATAAAAGTCAGGAAATCCATGAAAAGAGAACGTCACTCACTCTCCTTCTTCCCTCGAAGCAGACCTGCGTCGTTCTTCACGGTGACCTCGATCCCGGTCCCGGTCTCGCTCACGTTCATCCCTTCGTCCACGATCACGTCTATAGTCATCCCTCTTCCTATCCTCATCCCTCCGCCTGTCCTCACGTCTCCTGCCATCGCCGTACCCCTTATCGGCCGCACCTTTGCTCATGGTCGACCTCCTGTCCGACGATTTCAGATGAACATCGCGCCAGTCCCTCGCTTCTTCCCTGGGCCTCTTGTGCGAGTCATGATCAGCTCCATCCCACGACCGCTTATGTCCTGAGGTTGCGTTAGTCATCTTTAAAGTAGATATTGGGTTTACGGGGCACCGCACGATAAAAGAAAAGAGAGCGTAGTGGTGGTTCGGGACTGACTCTGGGTTTGTAGTTGTTTGCTCGCACCGCCTGAATTTCTTCCGAAGTGGGGGAGGGCGAGCTCCGAAGTTCACCTGCTTCCTGCTTATTCGAGTCAACTTGGCATCTGTATGAATGTTGAACGAACGTTGAACACGGTAGTCCATGTTGAGACTTGCCGCTATGAAAACTATTATCTACATCTGTCTTCTGCAGGATGCACTTGCTGTCTACGACTTTACGAGCGAACCAATTCAACGAGGCCCAACGTGACTGGTCGCTCCCACAATTATCTTTTCTTGTAATTGGTTTCTCGGCACTGACAATTAAAAACAATCTGTCCTTGTACCATGGCAATTGTGATCGATATCAACGGATACTTATTTGTTACTTCAAGTTGCTGCGCATAATGAAAACTTCTCGGATAATTGTTTCATCCACAACAATGGCGAACATCTTCGCTTTTAAAGACATCGTACCCTTACATTGATGTACCAATACCACCCCCCGACGATATACTTCTATGCTACTCGGATTGAAACAACTTCTCCGCCCTCTGATCAGGAAGAGGCGAAAAACTCGACCATTGGAAAATATACATTCCGGTGAGCAATGCATATTGAATATGCAAAGGCACAGATACTCAATACCACTCATTCTCTGTGCTGGGGATGACATTCACAGAGGCACCCATCCATCGCCTACCTGCAGAAGTCTTGGGTCTGATTTTTGTGTATACTCTAGACTCCCTGTGGGATAGAAGATTCAGGCCTAAAGTCAACCTCCCACCCATAGTCCTTTGCAGAGTTTGCAAATGGTGGAGAGATGTTGCGATATCGACGCCAATGCTCTGGTCAACATTTAATGCCTTCTCTGTAGGAAAGTCTACTGACATGGCCCTATATCGACTCTGGCTCGAACGTACTCACGGTTACCCTCTGGTTATTAATTTTGATCGTGATGACATCTCAGCTGAGCACCTTGACACTGCTCTGACTCTATTTCTTTCGCATTCCTATCAATGGGCCGATGTGAAGATCATGTTGCTACCATCGATCTGTGCCAAGCTTTTGGAGTTGCAGGCAGAGGATGTCCCCTTGCTGAAGAAAGTCTGCATTGACAACTATACTGGGGTTGATGATGAGAATATCCACAAGCTCATTTCCATTCTCTCACAAATACCAAGCCTGTCCGATTTGTCCTGGAATTTCTCCATTCCAGGCTTTCCAGCTCTTTTTTCAACATTGATGTGGCCCAATGTTAGGAAGTTTGCCACAAAGATTTCTCTTCAAACTGGAGAGTGTTTAACATTGCTAGCCTGTTTCCCACAGATTGAAGAGGTTGTCTTTTGGCATTCAAGTCGCGGTGTTCACATGTCCCCCATCAACATTACCTCTGCCATCACCGCCAAAAACCTTTGGTCATTGAATATTCACAGTTGCGATGACCTTGCGGAATTCTTCAACGCCCTCATTCTTCCATCACTGAACACCCTCCAGTTACCTATACTTGAGGATTGCTCTAGCCTCGAGCGTCTCATTGATCGTTCCTGTTGTACACTTCATCACTTAACAGTTGATGGGAGACGTGACCTTCAAGTTCTTAGTTTTCTTGAACTGAGGTGCTTTCACTCTATATGCTCACTTCGATTCACTCTCCAGTCAACTTTCACCAGCGAACTTGCAAGAAGACTCACCTGGAATCCTGAGAAAGATTCTTCATCTCAGGTGTTTCCCTATCTGTCCACACTCGGTTTTGACGATAGTTCTAATAGACCTGATGGCATTGTTTCACATATGATCTCATCTCGGTGGAAAGGAAGTCACCACCCTTATGGGCTCAAGCGCGTCGAGGTTTCCCGGCATTTTTTGACATCCGAGCATAACTCCACTGATATAGCTACTCTGATGTGCTTGAGGAAAAAGGGTCTAGAAATTTGCTGGACAGACCCGTTAGAAGTACTCATTTACGAATACGCAACATTTGCGGAGGAGTGATTTTATCTAGGATCCAGGCAAAGGCAGATCAACAAAGAAAATTGAGATTACGATAAAGGAAATAGCTCTATGTAGAAAGCTGTCTGTTGTTGTGTTGAAAAAATACGCATACATACGCCAAAAAGGACTGCGAGTCACCAATCACAATTGGCATCTGTACCACCCATCCCTCGATTCGCATCGAGACGCTGTCTAGTCCATCATCAGTTCTCTTGCCATCCACCCAATGCACATACTTACTCCCCAAATCCTGATTTGACACTACCTGGCAGGGGCGACGAGGAAACACAAGTGCATGTGGGTGTAGAAGAGTTTGGAAGAGCGGGCCATGTGGTTGGGAAATGGAAGCATGAACACTGGAGAAGAGAGGTCAGTTGAAAGCGTTAAACAAGGTCAGACACACTTTGACAAGGGTTAATTCCGGTTTCTGAGAGCATTGAAGGGTGGAGCGGCCGAGACGGTATCAACCCTGAGGCCTGATGGTTAAAGATGCATGAGGACAATATCATTACTGTACTGTATAAAGCATACCTTCGAGTCTTCTTCCGTATTAGAGGAAGGTGCAACATTTTGTTGTCTTGCATATGTAGATTTATCAGGAAGATGGAACAACTTAGCATATCGCGAATGAAATTGGAAATCCTCAAGGTTTAGAGCCGGCTTGACCAAGCTAGACAAGAAGTTCTCAGTTCGCGCCGTGCTCCTCTCGTCGTCCAATTGAAAATGGAACTCGCGAACTCGATGAAACTCATCCAACACCCTAAGAAAGCCTGCCCACGTTCGAAACCATCTCAGATTCACCCAAACATGCAATGGAACATCCCCAGATCGAGGAAATATCACATATTTTAACCATTTAGTATGTCTGTGACGGATGAAGCTCCATAGATAGGCTCGCAAGAAGCTCATCTGGTAACCCCGCGGTGATGTTCAAAGAGTTGTGGCGTATTTTGAGTTCGAGAATCTTTCGAGTCAGAGTGGAGATGTCGTTCTGGATTTGGGAGTAGGCAGCTGTTCCTGTCTTCATT
>JAGGAR010024082.1:0-25928 GCA_017657315.1 Termitomyces sp. K1Ag
CCCTGGTGAGTTTGTGGAGTTCTGTCCAAACTTTGGCAATGAATAGGTGGTCTCAGTCTGAGACAATTTGCATCATTAACCCATTTTGAAAGTACCATTCATCAAAGAGGATTACCGTGACCTGAGTGGCAGTGTATGATGAGTGTGTAGCTGCCAAGTGCACATTTGCCCCCATCAGGTCCATTATTGACATTATTGTGTCCTTCCCATCTTCCTCTGGGAGTGGGCCCACAAAATCAATCCCAATGACTGAGAAGCGCTCATCAGGGACTGGAAGGGGGTGGAGGGGACCAGTGAGTTTGGAGGTCTGGTCCTTGTTATGCTGACATTGTACACACGAGGGTATATAGGCCTTCTCAAGGTCTCTCCACATGTTTGGCCAGTAGTAGGATTCCCAGAAGGCTTGGTAACTCTTTTCAAAGCTGAAGTGCCCAAGCAAGTCATGGGTCAAGTGGTACAGCAGTTCTCACACCCATGTGCTGCTGGGGACAAGGAGGTGATGGCCCACATACATTAGACTGTTTCCCGTGTGTGCCTCCTCAATGCTCCCTTTCTCAATGTCTTCCCTGACCTGTTCTCTACAATCTCTCTGATCAGGGACTCATCAGCAGTGATCTGTAGCATGCCACCTGCTACTTTCCAGGGTGCTCATGACCTGGTATATGTGAGTGCACATGCAGCTAGGGCAGGGGTCGGCACCTCATCTGGCATGTGGGATAGCGCATCTGCTGCAGTGTTATCTTCCCCTCACACATATACAATCCCATAGTCAAAATCTGCTAGGAACATTGACCACCATGCTTGGCATCATGACATCTCCTTCTGCAATTGGAAGTACTCAAGTGTGGAGTGGTCTGTGTATACCTCAAAATGGACCCCCAAAAGGTTTGATCTCCATTTCTTCAGCACACTCGTGGACTGGATAGTTTTGCTCTGCTGCACTCAGTTGGTAGGAGTCATACGCCACAGGCCATGCTGTCTCCCAAGTCTCACCAAAACTCAGGATTGCACCTGTGTGATGGTCACTTGCATCTGTGGTCACAAAGATCTTCTTGGTCTGATCCTCATAGTCAATGACAGTTAGGCAGCCTATCCCGGTCACAATCTGCTTGATGGAGTCAAAGGCATGTTGGTGCTCTGCTGTCCATGGTGGGAACTGCTTGTCACATTCCTTCATGGTGAGGGGTGTTAAGACGCTTGTGTGTTCTGCAAGATTGGGGAGAAACCATGCTAGATATTGGATTAGGCCCAAGAACCCTCACACGTTAGTTGCGGTTGTTGAAGTGGGCCACCTTAGCACATGGTCAACCTTGCATGAGTCAGCACCAATGCCCATCACTGAGATCTTGTGTCCAAGAAAAGAGATCTCTATGGCAAAAAGTTGGGACTTGCTGAGGTTGCAATATAGGTTGGCTTTCCACAGGGCCTCCATCACCTTGGCAATGTTGGCTTCATGTTCCTCCACTGAGTTCGACCAGATGATGATGTCATCTAGGTAGATGTAACAGATTTTTCCAATTAGCTTGCATAGCGCATCTTTCATCCGATGTTGGTGAGTCAAGGGAGCATTGCACCCTCCCATGGGCATAATGGTCCATTCATAGAGTCCCCATGGGGTTTGTACTGCCATGAGGTGAATGTTGTCAGGATGCACTCGGGTCTGGAAGAAGGAATTTGTCATGCAATTCAACTCACATAGTCATTGACCCAATGTGGGGGTACTGTGCGGTTAGGCACACCATCATGGTATTTCAGGATGCAGAAGGCTGGGGAAGCATACTCAGATGAGGAGGGGTGAAGGGATGTCATCCACCTGGGGAAGTAGATAGTTATCCTGCTGAGGAAGCATACTCAGATGAGGAGGGGTGAAGGGATGTCATCCACCTGGGGAAGTGGGTAGTTATCCCGCATGGTGTTGCAATTCAACTCACAATAGTCATTGACCCAATGTGGGGGTACTGTGTGGTTAGGCACACCATCATAGTATTTCAGGATGCAGAAGGCTGGGGAAGCATACTCAGATGTGGAGGGGCGAAGTCATCCAGTGTGGATGTGTTCATCGAGGAGTTGCTTCCAGTCATCATGGTATTACTTTGAGGCTGCATATCCCCAAGCATTTACCACCTTATGAGGATCCTTAAGTCAAATGCAGTGATAGATGTGGGTCGGAACACTGGTAGTGGTGTCAGGTAATCATACTGGGAACTGATCTGCATACTTCCTCTTGAATTCCTCATCTTTCTGCTGCAGCTGTTCCTGGAAGGCTATGGTCTCTATCCATTCCCAAACCATCACCATCACTGATTCTGGCAATGCCCATCCATCAAGGTCAGGTGGTAATGCCTTCTCAAAGGGGACAGGCTTGGGAGGACGTGGTTTCTTACTTGGTGGTGGAGTAGTGGCCTTTGGTGTGATTTGGACATGTGGTGGCAGAGGTGTTGATCCCCAAAGGTCAATTGCAGTGCGGGTGTGCATGTAAATCAGGATCTGCTCAGCCAAAAGAAATGGAATTCCTAGGAGGAAAGGTACAGGTAGCCCAACGTTTACTTTTGCCTTGAAAACCCTGATTTCCAAGCCCCTTCCCTCAATGTAGCCTCCATCTTTACATACTCTCAACAGCTCAACAGTGATTCTGACAGAGACATCAGGTTGTCTTCCTCTGCAGGCAGAGGGAATCAACAGAGACCAAGTCATGCAATGAGCTCATTGCTAATTACTGTGGAAGGACAGCCATTGTCAAGCAGGGCAGTGACAGGGAGAGGGAAGGAAGAAATGGTGGACATGAAGATGTCAATCTTTGCCTTCAGATGTTTGCCCATGAAGGAGGGTTCTGGGGAGGGGACGTACAAGTCTGTATCTTCATTGCAGACATCATCTTCAATGTATGTATATCCAGCAATCGCTTTTGGTTTGGCAGCCAGTGCCATCTCCAAGGTGATAGTCTTATGTGTGCGTGGATCTGGCCAGGTGTTTACAATCTTCATGGGGCATTTGTCAGGATCATTGGCATAATCACAGTAGGGGACATGGCAATGGGTGCAGCCCTGATGCTCCTTCAAGATCCTCTTCTCATCATCTGTGAGTTTGGCAAGGTGGAGCTGGGGGGTGTTTGTGCTGCTGGGAACATTTGAGCTGGCTTGTGAGCAGGTTGGATGGGGGTCTAATAGTTGTTCCTGTAAGGTTTGGTGCTTGGTCCATTCAGCTGCACAGGCAGCATTGTTTGCATCAATCAGGCACTGTGTATGTGCCATTTCCTCCCTCAGGTCTTTGTCCAGATTTGTTACCTTGTGCACCCACTGCTCAAAGGTTTCTGCTACTCCATCGTACTTGGCACGGAGATTGTCATGCATGTCGGCCTCCAACTGTCCCTGCAGGGTTGTGTCAGATAGGGTGTGGGGAGATTTGGTGTTGGCGAGTAATGCATTGAGGTTTTCAAGTCCGATCTGCCAGTCTGCAAATTGTCGGTCACCCTGCTTGGATGCCAGGATCCAATTTCAAACATTCACCTGCCATTTCCATAGGAGGGTGTAGGTGGCAAACTCTGTGAGATAGGCATTGAGGGAGAGGGTGTCAATGCGTTTTTGGTGGGCATGATACCATTTGACAAACTGTGGCTCCAGCATGCCATCAGCCATGAATCTCACAATTTCCTTGGGCTTCTTTTCTGAGTGTTTGAAGTACCGATGGCACATGATTGACCATTCTTGGAAAACTTTGATGGTGATTTGGCCCACAGTCAGCATCAGACACTCCTTTAGCTTCCCAATCCGCACCTCCACTAGGGGGTGGTCATCCTTGTTTGATGCATTGTGAGTGGCATGTGATGACATCAGTTGTCTAGGATTGATCTCCCATGATCATTGTGGGCAATACGCAAGTGGCAGTGGCAGTGAGCCAAGCGTTTGTGATGATAGTCTTGACATTGGAGGGAATTCCTGTTCATTGTCAGAGTCCAAATTGCTCTCCGTGCTGGAGAGATCAGTGAGGGATGAGAGTGGAGGTGTTTGAAATTTTTCCTTGGTAGTGTCCAACTTGCTTTGTTGTGCTCCTTGGACTGTGGCTGGGGCCAGTGGGATAAGAGTTTCTCTTCTTTGTGCCTCCTGCTGAGTAAGAAGCAGGGTGGGCATCAAAGGGACATTCTGAGGCAGTGTGGAAATTTTCCAAAGTTAGTTGTCAAAGTCAAAAGAAAAAGTGGAAGGCTGTTGTGTCGGCAGCCTCACTGAGACCCAATCAGACTAGACAACAGTGTCTTCATTGTGTGTAAGATTAGATAGGTACATTGAAGTATAACTAATTCCTCACCTTCGTTGCATGTAAGATTAGATAAAGGGCAACAAAGGTGAGTCCGGCTTTTTGTGGTCACATCACATGATCCTATTCATTTCCTTATAATTCCTTCTTGTGTTTTGAGGATGCTGTGGCAGCCTTACAATCATAGTATAATAACTGTTTTAACTAGCTCAGTGCAAGGTCTCCTAGGACATTCATGATGCTATTGAATTAGTTAGCTTCTTCATCATCATCTTCTTCACCTTCTGAAACATCATCACTGGTCTTGGCTTGGATTCCTGTACCTGCTGCCTCCAGCACACCATTAGTGCAGGTTGATGTATCCACCTGACTCAAACCCTTCTTGATGCTCAGTCCAGAGACACCTGTAAAATCAGGAAGCAAGTAGATTTGAAGAATTCTGGTAGTCTTTAAAAGTCTGGTCAGGTCCGGTTTTTTGACCCAAAAATTAGGCAACCGCAACTGCAGCTGGTTGCCTGCTCTCAGAAAAATGAAAAGATTCGACCACAACCACAAAAAACCACAAAAAAACCAGTTCAAATCCATTGCAATCAGTCCTACATAAGACCAGTCTCAACTGGTTTGCAACTAGTCTTTTCTCCTGGTTACAACCAGTTTCTACAATATTCCACCCATGTGCGCACTTTTAATGCCATCATTTTGACCTTTGGATAACCCAATTTGAGTCAGAATTGACAGAGTTATGATTAAAATTGTGAAATCATTGTAAAAATCAATATTTCTATCATAACTCAGTCAATTCTTATCCATTTCCCCATGATCCCAGACTCATTTTGAAGTGCTGCTAGCACTACAAGGTGTCATATATGGGTCCCACGTGATGATTGATTGCAACTGGTTAAAACCAGTTTTTTTCAGTCCAGTCCTGAGTGGTCTGTGTGACCTAAAAGAGAGGTAACTGCAACCACTGGTCCAGTCTTTTTCTGGTCCAGTTCAGTCCATAGGACTGGACTTTAAAACACTATTCTGGAGTACAATTTGGTATTTACAGCACAGTGTTGTTGGACAAATTTTTTAACAGCTCCATATATTGATGGATTTGATGCCTTGACTCCAACTAGCCATTTGGAGAAGTACACATCTTCATCAACAATAGATGTATGTAACCACTGCACTTTGACATTGCAATGAATCACCTCCTCCTGAGCATGTTTGATCCTTTGATCCTTCTCCATGATCTTGCAAATAATGGTGCCTGTCCACAGCTTCTCTCATATGTCATGATCCATATTCCATGAGATTTCAAAGTCCTCAAGGAAAGTATAATGGCAGACATGTGACCAATCAAGAGTCCATGTGAGAGGATCTAATTCTTGAGCTGCTTTGTTGTATGCTGCAAGTGCAATGCAGATGGCTTGGCAATGTGTCTGAAACAATTTTGCTATATGAGTATGCATTTGTAAGCTTGAACAATGTCAGAATATAATGAAGAACATGCCTGTGTGACTAAGGTTTAACTTCTGAAGTTAAAACAGTTTTCTGAAGCTTATACAGAGTCTGTTCATACTTTCTCTGTGAGATATACTTGGAAATGGCAAGAAACACAGGAGAAGGGAACATCCAGCACTGTTCTTGAGTGATACCAAGTCTTTCTTTGAGCTGGGTAACATCACAAGTCAATTGATGCTGGCATTCATCTGCATAACATCATTCTATCTCTTGCTTATAAGTTTGCAAGAGAGCTGATGTGTAAGAATCTGTTGAGGCATCATCAGGAGTCAAGATCAGGAACAGATTGTTTGCTGATCTATATTTGTCCCTAAACATATGTAAGAAAATCAGTGTTTTAATTGATGATGCAGCAAATAAACTCATTCTGTGCTGTGAAGCTCACACAGATGCTCAACATATGCAATCTTGAGGACATGTTCCTCTGGCTCCTTCCCAAGGGATGTAAAATAGTCCTTTTCTTTGATTCTCCATTATTTGATGTCTCCTTCATGGATGCCAAACTGCTGCTTTGCTTGGTCAAGTTCAGTGCCATTGACATTGATGATCTGGCATGCTTGCTTCTAATTGTTGTAAATCATGTTGCCAAGATTTCCATATTTCTTGTTGTCCCATTGGCAGAAGAAAAGGTCAATGTATATGTGCTGCCAATATTTGGACATGTAGCATGTGACCAGGGTGAGCTGATTAGAGGCACTGAACACATGCTTGAGAGTTTCAAGATCTTTGAGGCCCATTCCCTTGATGATGTTGGGGTGATTCTGTACTTGACAAAGGAAATTGTGACAGTAACCATGGAATCTGTTGACACAACAATGGCATTGGCACTCCCAGAAAAATGGGCCAAGAGAGCTTCTGTTGATGGTGCCTTCAAACATGCAACCAATCATATGCTAAAATGGAATCTTCAAGGCCTTGGCAGTGTGAACCAGGCCATATTTTGCCCTGTCAGCTGTCAAACCCTCACATTGGTGACAACAAAAACTGATGAAACACTTACAGCTCTCCCAATAGTATCATGTCACATTCCACAAAATGAAACCATGGCAGCATATGCTTGCAAAGATGCTTGATTCATCAAAGATGGCCCACATCCAGTTTTCTGCACAAGGTATATGGGCATTGAGAGTGGCGCCATCAGTTGGATCCCCATCATTGTTGGTCATATCTCCAGATATGGATTCATTGACATTGCTTCAATCAGCTAAAGGCTCTTCATGTGGTGATTCAGCTGATAGCCTTGAGATTTCTTAATTTCATTAACATATTGGTCTACAAATTCAGTGCTGAGATAGTTGTTGTTATCTTCAAATGTCCATGTGTCACCAATGTGGAGGGAACCCTTGGAGCCAACTCTCTTCAATGAGTTGTTTCCATCAAACACAATCATTCAGGAGTATCATAAGGGTGGTTCATCTTTCAGCTGTCAGATTGATTAGCCAGGTAAATGTTGAGCATATGAATGAATGTACCACATTGCAACAATGGGGACATGCATTCAAAACTCTCCAATTTTCCCCATCATTCATGAGTTTTTTTGTGACATGCTTATCAATGATGTGAAGAATTTCAAGGTATAGATCAAAGGTGTTTGACTGCCTGTCACAATAGTGCCAATGGAATGGTATCTGTCAGCGGAAAATGGAAGATTCAGTGTAATGAATTAAAAGATTACTTCCTTGTACAAGTCACAAAGAACCTTGGCAAATGCCTCAATACTGAAGAATGGCTTGCACCTTCAAATACTGTAGGAGAGCTTCAAAGTATATGAGGACACTGCAAGTGATGGCTCCTCTGGGGTGGTTCCAAGGTATCCATGATCCACTAAAGCTGTAGTGATGTACCTACAAGATTCTGTGTGGTGAATAATGACACACATAGCTAAGGTGTAGACATCAACAACATGAATGTTAAAGTTGTAGTCAGATACAATATCAGATTCTGATGTATGCATGGGGTTGTTGATGGAATATCTTCATGCCAGGTACACATCTGCAAAGGGTTCCATGAGTGGTTGCCAGTTCTGATGGAGATGTTGAATTCTCTGGTGCCAAGTTCTTTGATCAATATAGTGTCATTGGTGAAATCTGTTCTCAGTCTTGAGTACACTCCTCTTTTCCACAGACAGGAGAGAACTCCCTAAGCATTGAGTATATCCTGGGCTGCATGTGCAAGTGCATCCTCAGTCACTTCTGGCAAAGGCTTGTCTTCCTAAGCATCAGGGTCTTCACTAAAGTTGTTGACAGCTGTGCCTGTGTCAGATGCACTGCCCTGGATTTCAGCTAGAACTTGCAGGGTCTCAGGACCCAGACCTTTAAGACACTTGTTGAACACTGGGGGCCAGGAGAGACAGTGGGCATAATCCCTTTCTTGCTGAAGTCCATCAATTGAAAAGTGATGATTTCTATGAGTCTTCATAGGTGCCTTTAAGCTTTGTAGCCTAACAACATGAGAAATGTCAGAAGCTTTCAATTTGCTCATACTAAGATCAAGATTGAGCAGGTACAGCAAAGAGACATGAGTGTAAGTGAGAGGTCTGAAAGACTGAAGACAGATCTAGGGAAGTGCAACAAATCTCTTGTAAATGAGAAGAGTAGAGGGCAGTATGCTAAGTGGGAAATGATGGTGGTGGAGGCATGAGAAGATGATGACAAGTAGGTGTTGATGTCTGGAGGCAGTGGATAGGATATGCCAAGGTGATATGATGCTGGGGAAGGTGTGAGAAGATGATGACAAGCAGCTGACAGCAGTGGATGAGATATGCCAAGGTATATGATGATGCGGAGGGCATGGGAAGACAATGACAAACAGCTGTTGATGGCCAAGTCAGTGGAATTGATGGCAAGGGGGGCATGCCTTAGAGGGCACAGGACACTGATGGATCTGACAGATTATCTACTGATAGACTACCTCCTCTGAAGGGAAAAACCTGTGCAATTATTCATTGATATTGGCAGGTGCAGGTTATTGAGGGTTCCAGGCTAATTAGCCATATTAAGGGAGGGGTTATAACTGGGCTTGTTAGCCAGAGATGTTGTGACAGTCAGGTGTTTCCTTTAATAAATTAACAATGCAAAAGATGGATGTGCTTAGAAGCTTGTGGATAACCCTCAAAAAGACCTCAAAAAACCGGTTTCAGTTTACAGTTTTGCTCAAAAGGGGTGAAGAAACTGAACTAAATCAGACCTGGCAACACTATGTGTACCTGCTACATGTGCAAAAGATGATGTAAGACCCAAAGTGGTACTCCCTGAGTCCCATAACATCCATGCCTTGTGGCCATTAATGTTAACCCATGTAACAAGAAACTCTTTGTCTTGCTGCACTAGTACTGGTCATTCCATGGCATCTTTTGATGCCAGTATTTTGACCTTGCATATTCAGACTTCTTGCACACAATTGATCACATATATGTCCTCAACAAGTCATTCACTGAGGGCAAACAAGCCCTCACTGTTACTGTCACATGTATAGTAATCATTTTTTATATACCTCTAATTTGATGTACTCATCCTCCTCATCATCAACAATGTCATGGATGTTGGAGGCTGCATCAGCATCCTCCTCAGCAGGATTCTCATCCTGCTCATCATTAGCATCACCAACCTCAGAGGGGGGCAGCAGTTCTAGCTGCCCAAATATAGCCTTTTGGAGCCATTTTCACTGGCTCTTTACAGTGCATATGTTTTGTCAACCATTATTCTATTCCTGGAATATTATAACACATTTCTAAGAAAACATAAGAACACTGACATCATTGAAATGCCATTACAAGGATGTTAAGATGAGTTCTTTTTACCAAGAAACTTGTCAAATTCTTTGTACTTGTTTGTAATTGGTATTCCTTGGCACCCTATTGGTTCATAAATCCAAAAAACCCTTATAAGGACTTATCCAGTGTAAGGGGGTTATCCTCAATGGAATACTGGTGATATCAAGGTAATATTTTAATTTTCTGTAATTATTATTATTGAGGTTGATGTGTTGACAGCCTGTCAGCAAATACTTTACATATGAAAATGGCCATGAGGCTGATATCAAATTGTTACTTAGCAAAGATGGATAATGTCAAGACCAGGTTGGTATAGGCTTGCAGCTGAAGTACTGAAACATACCAGCATGCTGGTATAAGCAATAAATAATCTGACAGCAAACTTTGATAAGCAGATTTTGCAAACTACACTCCCTGGAATAGAATGTCTGACAGTGAAGCCAGCTATATTTTCAACATTCAAACATCCAAGTAGTGCCATGCCAGAGGCGTTGGCCTCTTCACAAGTTATATTGAGCAAAACACATGTACCTACAAATAGCAGCCAATGGTGTCAGGTTAATGCATTTGCACCTGTAATTACATATGTATGATAATGCATTATTCTGTGTAATCAATGGGCATGGGAGTGATGCATGACAGGCACAACAATAATGCATTACTTCTCAACAAAATTATTGTAGTTACCAGGATTGAACTTGTGGCCTCAGAAGCTTCAAATGCCATGGCATAATATAGCAATGATATCCATTAGACCAAAGACCCTTTGAATTATGAGCAACCAGGTACACTCAGTAAGGGGAGCAAGCTCACCTTAAATAAATATCCCTGTCCTAAGCTGTAACTCCTAATCAAAACCTAAACCCAAACCTGACCCCTAACCAAACCTAACCAAACCCTAATTACCCTAACCAGCTAACCGTGCGAGTGGTAGACAGGTCTTCTTGTGGCACATATCCTTCTTATATCATTACCTATCAACTTCTGGTTAGAGCCCTCATGTTCTATGTAACAAGACAAGCATTTGTTGGTTTGAGCCCTGGTTGGTGCATTTTTTCCTTTTTTTTAATGCATTAATTACATGAAGTTGGTACCTTGTACATTACAGAAAATAATGCATCATGATACATGTGTAATTACACTAACTAATGCATTACTCTGCCTACATCTGGTGTGAATAGATAGAAGATGTCAAGGCACCATGGCTATAAATAGCCAATCAAATCAACAAGATTTAGAAAAGAGATGGATGAGTAAGAAATGATGTGCTCCCAGGAGTGTGCACATGGACAGTGCAGGAGGTGAGGGGCAAGAAGTGCAGTGGAGGAGGGCACAGATGTACCTGGACTATTTTAGCTGAAGTTTGCAAGTCATGTGAGGCTGTAGTTACAGCATGGTTTGTATCAAGGCTATGCTGTTGTTACAGGGTAATTTTATAATAAAGTGCCTGTATAGCCTGGCTGGAATGAGAATCAGGATAAGATTCATTGAAGGTTCAAAAGCACATAATTTTGGAACTTTGTATTTGGAAGGAGGGCATACAGTAAAATGAGTGGGAGAAAAATGTCTGGTAGGTATGCTTGGAAGCAAGGTAATAACTTGCCTTAGCATCCTCATAATTACATCATAATGATGAGGTGTAGATCTCAGGTTTGCCATACACCACAGTGGCCTATCCTAACAGATCAAAGTAGACCTTAGAATTTCCACAGCCAGCACCCATATCTACAAGTTCTTGGATCAACTGAAATACCCAAGTCTATACCAATATTCAACCCAGGTCTTTGCATCATCACCTGATAATTGTTTGAGATGTTTTGGATGCAGGGACACACTGACACTCTGAATCTTATCCAGCGAGTATCTTCTTGGTGTCTTCCGTGCAGCATATTGACGAAGAAACATGACCAGTTTAATTGCAGGCTACAAGCTCCATTAGTTATGGCCTTCATATAAGCAGTAATCAGGAAAGTAACACTAACTATCATTGACAACATCTCCATGCTACTTTTCTCAGCATATGCTTCAAGTGTCCTGATCCAGTGGTCAAAGGGAACAATACGTAGTTGGAGACCCAGGACATTTTGGATGGCAGTGATGATACCACTGATAATAACTTTCTCATCAACTGGATGGGGGTGAACAACATTGAAGACACAAAACAAATCAGCTGTGAGAGGTGCTAGGGCAACATCAACGATGACATTTGAGGCGGAGTTTCCTGGAAGCCACGCCACGCTCTGTTCAGAAGTAGAGAGAAATGTTCAGGAAGTATCCATGTGGTTGAGTTGTTAGAAGGGACATACCCCTGCAAGATCTGGAATGATTCCAAGTTTAACGCACGATCTCACGAGCATCGGTAGCCATTCAGTCGTCGGCCAGGATCCCTTTGGGTGACCACCGCAGACCTGACCTAACCTGAGTGCTGTTGCATGTATGCCACTACTCGCCAGAAGCTGTAGCGTATGAACAGGGAAGTACAATGAATGGTTGGTCAATAGATTACGAATGAACTGACCCTTTCAACTACGTACTTCGCTTCCCCATACCCGCCACCGAGGGCATAAGCGTCATCTACGATATCTTCAGGTACAGGACCACGAGAGTCATCCCATGATTGAGCCGAAGCAACAGAAGAAACAAATAGAAATCGAGCCCTGGATGCATTTGTGCTCGCTCTGACGAAATCGATAAGATGGCGTGAACTTTTTATGATCGAGTCATATGAATAGAGTGGACTATTGAAATCTAGCTGCCAAGCATTATGGATAAGGACATCAAGGGACAATGAGATCTGGCAAGCACGTTAAGGCATGTTATGTTCTGTGACAGCTGAGAGCAACTGACCTCGCAGTGTAGTTTCTCATCGATACCTAGGTCAGAACGAGTGAGATCTCCGGTAATGAGGACAAGTTTCCTGCTTTCAAGTAACGCAAGATCAATTCCAATATCTTTGAATCTCTCCTTGTGGCGATCTAGGAGGGTCGTAGTGGGTTCCCCCTGTCGATTCAAAGCGTAAACTCTATAGACCCGGTCGTCCTGCAATAGCCTTCCCAAGATCTGAGAGCCGAGCTGGCCGGTTGAGCCTGTGAGAAGTACGATCATACCTGAAGCTTGCATGGATGGTGGACAGAGTTTGTCAAGAGATAAAGGAGCGAAGTCTCCACTATATTTCGCGATGAATGCCCCTATTACGTCGGTTCCTTGAGATGTTTGAGAACCCTGTGGTTGCAGTGAATAAGGGGTGATGTGGAAAGCAATCTCCCTGACTGTAGGGAGATCATATACAAGGTTCTGAGCTATATCTCGTGATGATGCTTCAAGTAATGGATTGCCTGATGATCGCATAGCATCAATGATACGGAGACGCAGTATAGTGGCACTCAGGCTGTATTGAGACAAAGCATTCAGCTACTGTACTTATAGTCATGACTAATTCAAACACACCTATCAAAACCCTGCTCAAATAAGCTGATGTGCGAGGAGAAGCGATCTCTTGAGGCAATCTCAATAGCTTGTTCATGGATCCACTTCTCGATGCTTGCTATATCCCAAGAGGCAGGATGTGATTTCTCAGAGGTGAGGTTCAGCTCAACATTATCATACCTATTAACATGTAAGGTCAGACATATCCCACGAACGAAGCTTCATGTCCTACAGTGCTGCTATTTCAGTGTCATATAGGTTCAACGCTGCCTTCCTCAGTATAGTTCCCTTGATTGCACGAGGGAGTGGTTTGTCTTTAGAAGTGAATAGTATCATTTCTTTGAATATCTTGCTGAACGCAGGTGCTTCCTTATTGGCATCTTCAATAGATGGCCTTATATTCGAAATTTCAGTCAATATGAAGATAACTAAGAAAGGAACGTACCAAATCTGGTTTCGTAGAAGCGCTAGCTGCCGTTCATCACTAAGGAGTTCCATGCTCAGTGCTTCTCGAAGCTCAATCAGGACTCCTGTCTGATTACGGGCTCGCCCAAACATGATTGCGTTTTGGATGCTAAACAACACATTTCACAGCATCAGTTCTGGGCAAATCCTGACGGAGGTGTGTAGATGCGTACAGAGGATTACTCGTGATGAGGACTTCCATCGGTCCGGGAACGGTCTTCTCGCCGGTGGCATGGACAATGACATCGTCCATGCGGCCAATGCTACCATGATTCTGGTATGTCAGCTAGGTCCAGACATGGAACGCTCATAGAATCACTTACATTTTCCAAAGGTACTCTTTACTTGGATGAGGCTGAAAGATGTCACCTGTTGCATAGCCTTGCACATCAGGCAGGTTGAAGACGACTGGTCTGTGCGCTTCACATGCCTAAAGGACAAAGGACTCAAATCAACTGATTTTGAATCAAACGTAAGTCGAACATACCAAAAACTGGCATTCAAAAGTACCATCGCCTTGTGGGACCCATCGGACGTTCATATGCTTGTAGAACCTGACATAGTCCCAATCATTCTCGTCACCCTTGGTTGGCACTCGACATGTTGGGGCGCCGAACTCTGTTCCTCCGTAGATAGGATGAAGACGCACACCAGCGGCGACAAGGTATCCACCGACCTTTGGAGGCAGGGGTCCTCCAGCATAGCACTACTCAACGAGTTTAAAGTTAGTAGACAAGTTGTTGTGGATTTTATAAGCCATACAAGAAATTCCAAGTTTTTCAGATAGTCCAAGGCGTTAGGCCAAGTTAACCAAGCCTGAATAAACGAAGGTATCGCAAAGACCGCGTTTGACTTGGTGAGCATAGCATGCTTGAGAACACTTTCAGGGGAAGGAACTATGGGTAATGCCCCGGGAATAGTACTTGTCGGAGGGAAAACGGCGGTCGGAACAACACCGTACACGGGAGAGAAGAGTTGCGACATGAGGCCGGCAGCATGAAACCCAGGTAGTGACATACTACCGACTATCAAACGCGGAACATAATCTCGAAATTCAGCTTCGAAAATGAAAATTGTCAAGGCGACTCTTTCTGTGAATATAGAGACGTACGAGACATGGATTGCATCCAATGCAGATGGCTTTGCGCAATGTTCCTCGGAGCTCCTGTACTTCCAGAAGAGTGCAGGATTAGGCAGGTGTCAGAAGCCAATGGGCGTTCAGAAGGATTCGGGTAGCTTTCAAAAGGATGCTCAGCGACTTCGTGAGCAAGATGCGGAAAAACAATCGCCAGCGAGGGCATATTCTCAACGTGAATTTCATGATCAGAAAGATAGGATTTTACCCCAGGAATGAGCAATGAAAGGGCAGCATCGTTCGTGATGAGACGATGACAAGAAGTATTGACAAGCAAGCCAGCTACTGATACCGCTGTGTTACGAGGGGAGATCGGGAATGGCTAAGGCATGTGTCAAGAATAGGGAATACAATTTATAAGTGGGCAGATATCTTACCACAAGGCCTGCTACAATTAATCCAGCAACAATAACATTGTATAGAATAGTATCCGCCTGTGCCAGGATCCCAACAACTTCACCGTCAGTCCCAGAGCGGTTAGGTCGCAAAGCATGGGCGACACGATGGGCCGCTCTCCCGAATTCCAGATGTGAGATTACTTTAATAGAGTCTTCGGCCTCAGCAAAGATATAAAGAGGCTTGTCCGGGTTTTTCATCATGTTAAAGTTGAGGACATCGGGTAGAAACAGGTCCTCATTCAAAGGAGGCTTAACAGGCATATGCATCGTGTCACGGTGTGAAGAAAGACATGCGAAGTCAGTTATATAGAAGCTCCCATGCTTTCGGTGACATGTGTATTTCTACTATCACGTGTATACCTGGCAGCCTGATTCCTTTTTCAACGGAGCTCTGGGAATACGATACTCCGTGTGGTGATCTACTTTAGATAGTAAATCGAATGGTCCCAAGTTCATTGCCAACCTTCAAATTTCAAGGTGAAGTACTACCGATCTCAGATTGTTACCAGCTTTCGACGCGACTCTCAAGGGCAAATCTGAAAATCCAATATGCATGTAGTCTTGAAATGGTAAAGGACAGTATATGTCACATGCACATAGGTCACAAGACAGATATTGCTGGGTACCAAATCTGGCAGACAACTGAGTGGTAAGGCCGAGGAGAATCCTTCCTGTGAGAATGGACCGTGAGAGCCGTGTGCCATCAGCAAAACCGGAAAATTTCTGGTATTCCCCGGTAGATTACCACAGCCTGATCCCAGATTAGGTCTGGCATGGTACTTCAGTGGCTGCTCCAAACCCTAATCCATCTTGACAGTTGCTTCTGAACCCACCCATGCCACAGCCTGTTTGGTTTAGTGAGTACAGTTTTCCCCTCCCTCCCAAGTGCCACACTGGGCAACCCTTTCTTTTTCTGTCCAGACAGGAGCATGATGGTAACAGTGCATCATTGCCCTACATGACATTGGTGTTCTTCATTGGATGGCCTAACCTACAAAGCCTTCCAGTGTACACATGATGGGTGGTGGCATTTTGGCAGCATTGAAGAACTCAAAGGTGCACAGTGTCTAAAGTGGTTGCTGTGTGAGTGCAGTGCATACAAAATCAGGAGTCAAATTCCCAACATTGCACTTCCCACTAGGGCCCTTTAAGCCCTGGGTACATCATGGTGCCAGCTGAGCCACCATGCCCCTTATAGATATATAGTTATAAGCATTGTGTTCCTTATAGGGTCTTATAAACATGACTTTAATTCGGATAGCACTCAATTTCAAATTCTAGTATGTTTTACTTGATTTTATGAAATGGTTGTTCTACATATGTTTTATAGAACTCATCAAATTTTTCAACTTATGTGCTTGAACTCATGATCTTTTGAAACTCATTATTACTCAGATAAACCTGACAACTGCTCAGCTAACATGTGGTCATGTACTATTCATTTTCTTGGTAAATATAGCCATTATTTCATAGATCAAGACTCTTAACTTCCTAAGTGGACATGTGGTGAAGTGGCAGTCTAGACCCCTTGAATGGCTTTCTGCTGACATTCTGCAACAGAAGGCTTTGGGTTTGAACCACATCCCCTACCACCTAGGCATTTGGGTTTGAACCACATCCCCAGGGCAGCCACACAAGGGAGGTTTAGTGGGTATTATGGCTAAAAAAAAGTCCATTGAGTCCCACACTGTCTTTCAGATTAATGAATCTGAAATTTGTGGATAAACACATTCCTTCCTTGTCTACCCATTCATGCATTAATTTTGTGAATAATACCATATTATTGAACCTATTAGCAGCTATAAAAAAAGATATGAAGTACCATAATAGTTGTAACTCTGTGGCTATGACAATTCCAATTGTAGTGACAACCAGGCATGCATGTTGGGGATGTGGGCAGTATTTGAATATCCCTTCATTGTACAAAGCCATGTATTACCAGCTGTATAGAGGTTATGGGCTATACTACTGAAGACTACTGAGATGGCTTTGAGAAGCATATGCCAACAGGCTGAAGCAGAAATGGAGGATGGGTTTAGGCAGGCTTGTACCTACCAGATCAGAGAAATGTTGGTGATGTGCATTGTTCATGATTGAACAAATGTGGTATTTGGCAGCCAGGCACAGATTGCCTAAGCTGAGAACCTTGTGGAATTTTGGACTGGAATGTTGGATGGATTTCTTGCCCTTGTCCTTCCTTGGCTTGGGAGCCTTTGTGTCCTGGGTGTGGCTGCAGGGCCACTTGCAGATCTTGCAGCAGGTGTCACAGGCAGTGCCTCCCATTGTCTTCACACACTGCAGGCCTTTGAGCATGCAATATTCACATGGCAGATCCAGGTGTTCCCCCTCACACTGAGGGGCCATCAACTTGTACTTCCCCAGGAGCATATCACTGCTGATTGTTCCCATTCTCTGCTTCCACTGTCCATCCTCCTGTTGTGAGCCCTCATCAGAGTCTTCCTCCTCATCTCCATCTCAATATGTGTCCTCATCCTGAGTTTCAGAAGTGCAGGTGGTATAGACATGGGCAGGCCTCTTGACCTCAGCCCTGGATAAAGGAGTGGCAGCAGCGGGAGTAGTGGTCTTGGGTTGTGAACAAGGACAGTCAACGACCGGTGATGGATCCATTGAACGGTCCTTTCCTTTCTGTTCACCTGACGGTTTCAGCATCAGTTTTGGGACAAGGACAAACATCTTCTCAGGCATGCCTTGTAGTTGGACTGCCTTGCTGCTGGAAGGCTCCCTGGATGGTTGCCCAACATCATCCTCATCTTTGATCCACCCATCCATGGTGTCGGCTTCAAATGATGTTGCATGGAAGCCAGTTTGTTGATAGCAGCAGCATCATGTTCTTGCTGGGCAGCCTCCACTTGCTCTGCCAGAGCAATTTCCCTTGGGCAAGCTCAATCATTGTTTTCCTGGACTTTGGCTTGGATCCCATTGCCACGTGAGAATCATCATTGCCTTCCATCATCATTTCCATTGCCACTGACGCTTCCATTGCAACCTTGCTCCACATAAATAAGGCTTTCTTGAGCTTGCTGTTGATGGTTTTATCATTGAGTTTGTCAAATTTCAGGAGGATCAGGAATGCTCTGTTGAGGAAGCTATCCATTGCCTGCTTGGCAACCTGGGAGTCCCCTTGGACCTTGGAGAGCTCCTTCCAGAGCTTCTTCTGCAAGTGGATCAATCAATAACATTGGCTATAAGAGAGGGGACAATGTACCAAGGCAGGCACCATAGACCTGAGATCCGGTAAGTTGTGGTCCTGAACAGCAGCTACAATGGCATTGTTGGATGCTGTGATGCAGGAGTGGATATTGGTGGTGCTGGCCATGGCATCAGTAGATTTGGTGGCAGAAGGTCCGTTGGCATGGGTAGTGGATGGGGCCTTTGTTCTGACATGGAAGTCATGTCAATGAGAAATCAACAAAAACATGAATCCACAGTCACGTGCCTATGTCCAAATATGCAATTGATGGTGTAATCATGATGATATTTTTGTCATTTGGTCTGTTGTCAGGAATTTTGTTTGTTTTGTCATAACAAATCCAGTGTTTGTCACTACAGGTGAATTGATCTTTCTGGTATCTAGCATAGTTGTTATGGCAGAATTCATCATTTGTTCCATTGATCCATTGAAAGGTGAGAATCCATCAAACCAAATGAGCAGATTGTCATGGCACAATCAACAGGTAACAGACAGTGGAGATGAGAAACAGATAGTGATCTATTGACCAATAGATCAATTGTTGAGTGTGGTAAATGCCGGTGTGGGGCAGGGGTATAGCATTGGGTGATAATGCTGCCCATACACAGGCACTTCTGGGTTTGAACCCAAAGACTGGCAATGGCTCCAACATCCAGCATTTTAGTTGTTTTGTCAATCCAATTTGGTGAGAACATTCATTATTTAATTTATTGCTTTGTAATCAATCTGCTAGTTACATCTCATTTGTTCCATCATTACTAATCTGGTGTTTGTTGAGACATGTTAATCAATTTTGGTTTGGTCACCAGTCATCAGGAATTTTACACCTGGCCAGGAGTATCTAGCATATAGTAGGTATCATACATAATGATGAATTTGTTCAGTGGACATGTAGGTGGCAGGATCACATTTCATTGAGCGGTATTGGACAATGGAGATGAAGATTACTGATTGATATGGTGGAATCCATTGGGCAGTAATGGACAATGGAAATGAAGATTACTGGAATCCATTCAGCAGTAATGGACTACAGTAACAGATTGAATCTTTGAGTGAAGGTTGTTCTAATGCTCTGACCATTAAATATGATGGATCCATTCAGTGGAAATGTAGTGAGTAATGGATGATGGAGACAAAGATGGCGGATCAGGTACTTGTTTTCAAAATCAAGATTGATATGGCCGAATCCATTGAGCGGTAATGGACAATGGATGGCAGAGACGATACATAATGACAGGATCATTGGAATCATCAACTTGTTGGCAGAGTCCGCTAATGTGGTTTGGGACGTGACACTGTACACATTCTGCTGCTATGTATCATACATTATGCTGTATGGGCTCTGCTCTGTTGTAGCGCGCTCTGCTGGTGCCATAAAAGACAGTACAATGTCCATTCTATTGTAGTGTATGACATGGGACATACTTACATCTCTATGTGCACATGCACTGCCTTATACCTTACTATCCAAGGCCAACAAATCAAAGGATTATCTTTCAACACATAAAAGATAATTTACTTTATCTACATTAGTTTGCATGCATTCATAAGGAATATCAATTGTCACCAGAGAGCATAGTCTCCCTTACAAGATCATCATATCTGAAACACACTTCAATACATGAGGACAGCTTAGAAATAGAGGATACAGGTGAGATGAGAATCACTTGGATGAGACAGGCTTGATAGAGATAGCAGAGGTGCTCAATCTAGCTCATTGCTTTCCCAGTGTTTTTGGAGCTTGTCATTGGCTGAAAGGCCCTGTTTGCTCAAAAGGAAGTGTTGTAGCAAATGTGGCTAAAAGCTGTCTTGTGGAGGGTTTCAGTCCCCTTGCTTGTTAGGGGTGTTTAGAACACAATTTGCTCATTTGCAACTCCTGCAATAACAAAATCAGATTACATAATGCATCACAGCAATCACTGGTTGAACAAAAAGTGGCTACAATTATGACCCATTGCAACACATCCACAAAACCCACTTGGAATCAGTATTTAGATGCCTGTACAGTTGGCTTCCTGTAAGAGTGTCATGCATACCTGTAGCATGGAAGCTGGGTGGCCAGGTGCCAAAAATAGGATTTGTGCCATTGATGCCTTGATGCATGATGCATGATGCATGCCTCACCATCTAGTAATGCTGACAGAGTTGGAAATGAGGTGGACTTGAATTACAACTTGAATCCCCTTGCTTGCCAAGGGTTCTCCTGGGGTGATACTTATTCAAACTCTTATTCTGAATCATTGAGCTCATTGTCCTTTTATTCAATTTCTATTGTTTGATTACTCTCAAATAGCAATTTTTTGTCCATATATTCAGTTTCTTGAGTTTGTCATCCTCCATCAACAGAGAGGGATTGTGACTATCATTAATCAGCACCAATCAATTCTTGAGGTCTGGCATTGGCAACACCCATGAGTGTTGAATTGTGGATCAAATCCTCTAAGAGTCAGATTGTTGACACTAGTAGAGATTGAAGAGTGTCAGAGTGCCTGAGGGTGGAGATTTAGATGTGATATCAATCAGGACATATGGTAAGGTCTGCCCTTGTGATTGGTAGTCTGTGAAAGCATACATTGTCATGGGGAACTGACATCACTGAACAGTCCTTTGCCATTGGTTTTCACAACTGAGATGGTATGACATCATAGATTATCAGGACAGTGGGACAGATGAGCCTTATGTAATAAGCAAGCAAGGGTGCCATTGGTTGACACTTCCCTAGTTCAAGGAAATCACTGCTGATCTAAGCAATGAGCATTCTTGAAATCAAAGTGTTCTAATCACCTCCCTTCAAGAATGCCTTGAACCCCTGGCCCAACATCCTGCCAGGTTCCAGTATAGATGGCTCTTTGACTGCATTTGGTGTGTTCCAACAATGTCCCTATTCTTCCATAATCTTCATTCTGGTAGGTTTACCATAATGCAGTTGAATCATCTCTTCATTTCCCTTCACCAAGCTCCACCAAGTATGCCTCTCTATTGTTCTCAGCATGACAAGAATGATCTTTCCCCCATTCAGCCTTGCCCAGGTTGCTTGACACCTAGTGTTTTGATTGATTAGTCTACCTTTTAGTTCAGAATGAAGAGGTTCTCACTTGTCAATCTGTTGAGGTCATTCAGTTCTGCAGAGGCAGGACTCTGCTTTTGCTTTTGCTTCCTTTGGCTAGGCAACCAATCCAATTCAGCTTCAGACTCAAGTTGAGACTCAAGTTGATCAATCTCCTCTTCTGTATTTGACCCTTGTTCTATTGTTTTGAAAAAAGTAATGTCTCCAAAGGTAAGTCCAGACTCATACAGAATTCCATCATCACTGCCACCAGCTGTAGCTTTGTTGGGTTCCAAAAACTTGTGCTTTCCTCATTTCTTGATAAGGTAGTTTTTTGCAGACCAGGCAAACATGCAAACCTCTGTAGATGCATCAATGTAATATTCATAAGCAGGGGTATTGATTAAGCAGTCATGGATGGCCTTGTCCAACAATTTGGGTGATCATCCTTGTCTATGCCTCACTCTGTTGCCCGCTTCCTGTAGTTGAACAAACAAAGCCTTTGCCTGTTGAGCCAAAAATTGATGATCAAGTACTTCCTCTAGTGTCATCAATGTGGTGACTGGTGACTGGTCCAAAGCGACAACATGGCGGGCATGCGCTGAGCTTGCCAAACTGCCTCGGAATAGCTGACATTTGTTGTGGAAAGGCCACGGGCATGACCTGATGTAATGGGTCAGTTGGACTGATCTTTTTCTTGGTCACAGGTTTACTTCCTTGTACAGTAGAAATATCTCTGTCAAAATATATATTTTGAGTCTGAATGGCCCCTAAACAATTTGATGGATGCAATTTTTGAAGACAAGTTCATATATACAGCCAGTGGCAACTGCAATGGCCCATACTCACAAGTTTGTAGATAGCTGTTGGGACGAAGAGAAAGGGGAAAGCAGCACAGAAAACCATAAGCATAACCTATCAAGGATTTAACTATATCTGCATCAGTGGTTTGATACTGCACTGAAATGTTTCAGGAAGACTAGAAGGATGATAAGCCACAATGACTGCAATGGATGCAACAATTACATACGACACAAGTCCTGAAGAATATTCTAATACAATTGGAATATTTTGACCATCTGCATCCGTGGCATGGGTAATGTCAAATGCATTGAGAATATTAGCTGTGAGTAGAAAGATTGCATTCTCTGCAAGCATTCGTCCTGGACATATTCTACATTGATCAAAATCCGGGTGAATATATATTTGGTAAAGTTAAGAAATTAAAACACCTTCTTCCGAATCCGAAACAGTACGTAGACGGATCGGGTATAGGAGTGTCGCTAAGGAAGCGCTCAGGACAGAACTGGTCAGGGGAATATTTCATATTGGGAGCATGAGCAATGGACCTGGATATACAAATGAGCCACTTGATTTGAAAGTGTAATATGCTTGTGAACCAGATATTGGGAATAACAATTGTGTTCTTTGGGATTGCGTATCCTTGGATCATGAATCAGACTGGAAAGGGCTTTACATGTATCAAACTAACCTCGGTAGACATCAACCTCTATTGTTGATCGAGCAATTGACATGGGTAATGGAGGGCGCCAGCGAAGGGTTTCCTTGATGATAGCATGAACGTACGGAAGACTGTCACGATCTTCAACAGTGATTGCGCGAGAACCCACAACCTTCTTGAGTTCATTCTGTGCTAGCTTTAGCTTGTTGGGATTGGTTACCATAGCCAAAACCATGTTGAGGATGGAAGACGAAATCTGTGGACGTCGACATTAATGGGATACTCGTTCTCCCTAGATCTTGGGATTAACTACCACTTCCTGTCCAGCTATGTCATAATGAATGGGAATGATATACACTCGCTGATTAGATGCGCAAGATTTACCAGCATACATTGAGGCTGAAGCCCATTTGAGAGTAGATTCAAACTCTTCGTCCTTTTCTCTTTCTTCTTGAAAGGCGTCACTGAGGAGGATATTCGTGGTAAAGGATGCCTTAGCATCTCCAGTTTCCTATATACACAAGTCAGTGGACAGTGAAGAATGGCGAAAGGACGTACTATGCCCCGTTTGACATATTCGAAAGGTTTCTCAATTAGCTCCGCGACGAGATTGCGGCCATGAGCCCCAACCTCATGAAATGTAGTGAACGGCGTCCATTTCGGTAAATGTTGTACTTGAAATGTCAGGAACTAGCACTTCTGACCCGTTAAACGTGAGCAGGCTTACACGCTGGGATGAGATCAACTAAAAATGCACCCGGCATGACAGCTCTACTGATCACATCCATCGCGGCTTCAGCAATAGTTATATACTGTTCACAGCGCCATCAGTCATGGTTCCCTAGAACTAAGATAACGCAGACCTGATCCTTTGCTGAATGCACTTCAATGCCATATACGGTACTCATAATCACTCGTCCTGCAGCGCTAGTGCGATGGATTTATCTGTCATCAAGTTCAAGACAAGATCGTGAAACCTGAACTCACAGTCGAACATGATCAATGAAGTTTTGGGGGGACTGGCGTAACGACTCCGTCAGAAGATTCGCGATGTTTGAAAGAGTCCCCTCGTATTGCCTGATTGTCTCTGGACTCATAGCAATCCGCGAAAATTTCCTGTGAAGCCGCCAGCGGTGCCCAAAAGGTATGAACGCCGTGCTCTAAACACGATAAATCAACGAAAGCTTGCATTATTGGGCACCAACCTTGACCAGAGCCATCATTTCAGAGGCGACTACAAAGTAAGGCCGGTTGGAGTAAGTGTTCCCCCTTTTGACTAGAAGATCAATAATCGACTCCATGCTATTAAGCACCAGAATGGAGTTTCCCAAGCCATGGTAGTATATAATATCACCTGTGTGTAATGCCGTGTACTTGAATCAGATGTTATCGTTGCACCGTGCATCGCAACCTACCATGTTCTTTGATGGCCTCGAATTCCTGCCAAGGGTATCTCAATGGGATACTAAGAAGATTACCTAGGGTCAGGAGATATAAGAGATTGTTCGACCTGCAGTCGTCCATAGGTATCCCACCGATGATTGGATAGGAACTTGGGCCCGGGGGATACTTCGGAAGGTGACGATGAAGAAAGGCAGATAATAGAAAGAGGCAACCAACGGCAACCAACAAGTGAACCCAAAACATGGTGGTTAGAGGTCTGTCCAGATCCTCCTGTCAAGTGAATCTTTTATGTTGGGAATCAGCTGATCAGATGCTCACAATCATGGACAAAAGTTCCATTGGGCAGATCTCAGCAGATACCGAATCGGAGATGGAACTATAGCACCTGTTGTGGCCAGGTGTTGGAAATATGCTTCTCATCAGAAGCAGAACACTGCAAATAGTCCCAAAACAGTCCTCTAACTCAGAGGTATCTACAAATATTGCCTGACGACCATGGGGCAATTCGCATCACGGTAACTGATAAAGGAAGGAACGAAGGAAGGATTACCCGGCGAGGTCCCCGCATGAACAACCGGGGCCCGCACTACATACATGTGGTCACGTATCAAGTATGCTACGGACATTTATCGGAAGACAGCCGCATGATACTCATGTTGATGCCCGCTGCTTTGTAGAGGGTTCTTGTGGTCTGTGGCAAAAAAACCGCCGAAGTTTGACTCACCTTGTATATCACGTGTTCACGTGATTTTCTGCGTGACGCCTCTACTAGTACTCCCTCCTTTCCTTCCCTTCATGTCGCTGTTCCCAGAGAAAATATCTGCTCCGAGACAAGACCGCCTAACCATCCGTCTCCCCATTGAAAGACCTCTTTTTTTTCTGACACCACTCTTGTTGTTCTTGTGGGAGCTTACCATCTCTATCTCCACGCGTCTGTTCTAGTGGCTTAACCTTCATTCTTGGCTCTGTCTTTGCGAGAATCCTGAGGCTGTGGTTCTCTTGATGAATATCGTTTACAATACCTCTGGCCTGGTTCAAACAGCCCCGGCTTGATCTGAAGCCGAGCCTGGCACACCACTAATGATTCAGGAGGTATCATGTTGCTCGTTTCATGTTGTTTCTGGTGTCTCACTTTGTTTAGACCTCTTGTCAAGGGTTCCCCTCACCTTCAAACATTGTCATCGCTTTACTGCACACGTCACTCAAGTTGGATTTCCAAAACATCTACGATGCTGTATCTGGTCGAGTTCACTTGCAATTCCCCCCTTTCCTCGCTGAATGGGACACTGCCCAGGGGAAACGGTTTCCAGTGTTATCTTCACATGCTGACTAGAAGAAGGTTCAATAGCCTCAGACACCTGTTGTACACTGCGAACATGTCCTGGAAATTAGGCCTGTATTAGAGAAGGCTACGAGAAATTAGAATAGAATGTATTGGTATTTAAATACGTGGACTGTTTATAATACATAGTTTGGCTTTGATATAAGGGGGTTGGTCGTGGAATGTGCGAGTAGCGGGCTTTGCGTCCGGAGGGCGCCCTACAGAGTGAAATGACAACTGCACACCATCTTTGTTGATCGTTAGTGAATGCTAAGTATAGACCCAGCAGGTTCTTCGCAGCATGTGACCTTTGGATATTGCCGACGCAGGACTTGGTGATGCGCAAATCAAGCGCGAACAGCATTTGACGGAATATCATCGGTCGATATCATGTTGTGTCCATACTCGCCTATCAATACACCATTTGGTGAAATTGCCAGAATAAGAGTTCGCGTTTTTCTGTTTCCTGACGCGTCAACGCGTCAATTTCTCGTAAACCTCTGGATTCAATCAGTCTGACGTGCTTCT
>JAGGAR010024083.1:0-25808 GCA_017657315.1 Termitomyces sp. K1Ag
AAAAGGTAAATTCTCCCACATGTCACGTGTATGCAATGTTTGTTGATCGCTCCTTGCCCTTCCTTCAACTTGCCTCTGCACCATGTACATCCCCCCGTCATCGCCGCCATCCTCAGGCTTCAGCGCTCTCCCAGATGCCTCAAGTCCTGCGGCAGTGCTCGCCTTCTTCCAGCCCCTCGGCGTGTCTGCTCGCCGCCGCTGCTAACATCCTCGCCGCGCGTTGCCCTCGTTGTTGCCCTCATTGCTGCCACTCGTCGCCCCCGCCACACGTTGTCGTCGACCCCTGTCTTCACCAATTATGTCTTGACATTCTAGGTGCTGGGCAGGCATCATTTGGCTATGGTCTTGGCTGTCTTGCAGGCATCACGGCGACGATCCTCACCTCGGTCCAAACAACGTGTCCCGCCCTGTTTAGCTCTCCGAAATGCGCGCGCGCGCATCTGTCTCCCGCCCCAGGTATGCCCAGGCACTCTGTTGAGCTATGATGCTGATGTGGGTATCCTTTTGACATGCCATCCTTTCGTGACGTCTGCTGCTCCTCCCCAACGCGTTCAACTCGCGGCGTGTTTTCAGTCTCACAATTTGCTGTGCCTCATAGTTTTTCTTTTTGGCATGTCACCATTGTGTTTTATAGTCTACTGTAACTTACATGTATGTACATGCTGTATATATGTATTTCATGATTTCAATGGATATTGTAACAAAAATGAACTTCTGGTTAGAAATCTGTCAATTTACTTAACAAGGACTTGTGTTGACAGTGACCCAGTGGGCGTGTGAATTGATTTGTCAAGATTTGATGTCAGTGTGGGGGAGAGCTAGGGGCGTTCAGAACCACCTGGGAACGACCACGAAATTGTCTGTATAGCATCTTCGCGGATCAAAGGTCTTGTATGCGTTGTGGAATGCGAAAAACCTGTATTATCTGATAAAGCGGATAAGCGTACATCCTCAGATTAGAAATTTTTTCGAAGTTAAATTCCAGGTCTGCCTATGCCTTTTGCATTCGTGAAACAATGGATAGCGGTGCGTATTTCCTACCAATCCAATACAACCCCTTTCCCTCGGTGTACGAACTTGAAGCCGATACCTGCACGGCTCATGGAATAGTTGCAATGCAAGTGCAAAGATGGGACTCATTGGCGAAGGTCATCGAAATCTCCTTCTCAATTCGTTTCATACTGAATGGATACAATCACAACCAACCAACAACCCGAGTTGTTCTACATACCTAGGTGTTAACTTTATTACCCCTGTACATGTACTCTTCAGACAAAGATAGCACCTTCAATATCAGCTGTAGTGGTCAATAACCAACCTCAGAAAATGCTAAGCACGTTTCGCAGTGATTGTATACAGGCGGAGCGAATCTGGTTCTGACTAACTGGTTCTGACTAATGTCTTGTCATCTTGTCATCGTAAGTACGCAGATGAATTGACGCGGGTTCGGCTCGCCGTGTTAAACATCATTGACATAACTTGCGCGCAGTCCAGGTTGACATGGCTTCCATGCCACGCAGTATATTTTTCCCCATATCGATGGGTTTGTTAACTCAAACTGCGCGTCCAGTGGTTGCGATGGGACGAGTGATCTGAATATAGGGCGAAAGTGTGAGTAAACAGTTATTGAGCACGGGAAAAAAAGCAAGAATGCAAAAAAAAAAAAAAACTCAGATTTCCGTTCTTGACCCGTCTCGGTGGTTCCTTTCGTCCGACAAAAGTATACCAAAGGAAACGAGGTCTGGGGTTTCAACGAGACGTATCTCTCCGAGGTGTGAAGCTATCATCATCCTAAGAGGTCCAGAGCAGAAGACATACCGATGAAAACGCTGCCATTAGTATGCTGTAGGTCATACATAGTAGAGATTTTCGTAGTCCCATACCAAGACCGTCCATGTGGGTGGGTGCTTATGTGAGCCTAGAGATTTTGGGCGTACATGTCTTCTGACGTTCATGCCAGAAAGACTGAGAAAGTATGTTCGACAAAAACATCATATCAAATGTCCGATCTCGCAGGTTGCGGAGCATGAAAAAATGATCCGTGCGGCGGCCGCGTGAACTTGCCTTTTTTAAATTAATTTTATACCTTATGACTCCTAAGCCCAACCTAAGTCTCAGTGGAAAGCAAAACTCGAAGACGCTTCTACCAGCTGTGGTTGCCTCATTCTCAGTCCTCGAATTGATTTCCCTCTTTAACGGATTTTTGTCTCGATGCCGACTCTAACGCATGGCTGCGTGACCTGAGTTACCTTGGGAAGATCACAGCTTTGACGCTTGTCACTACAGCATTGACTTAAGTAGAACTACTTTCACTCATTCGTGGCAACTGTTTCTTATTTTCGTGAGTATCTTACCCCTGGACGCCGACCCCATGGATCTATGCAGGCCAAAGTGCCGCGAATCGTTCCTTATCTGACGACCGCGCCGTTGACGTTTGACATTGAGGGTTCATAGCATAAGGCTGCGCATGGAATATCGTTTCCATATAAAAACTGCTGTCTCGAACTATTATAGACGTGCCCTTGCCCCTTAGTCTTCTCTCAGGGCCTACAATAATGGTGTCTTCTGTCCTACTTCTCATTGCTATTTCTCTTCCCGTATTGGCAGTCCCGCACAAGAAAGGTGTTCCTATCGTCGCTCCGCCGAGACCGACATATACAGGCATTCTCCAAATACCAGGTGAATTACGCACCTGTATTGAATGTTCCAGCGGATTGACCATTGATCCTAGAGCCTTCTCATCCTTTTGTTGCCCCAGGACACAAGGATCTCCGTGGACCATGCCGTGAGAAACTTTCATGACCTCATATTAAATCAACAGGAGAATGTCTGATTGTTTCGCAGCGGGATTAAATACATTAGCTAACCATGGATATATCCCACGAAAGTCAGTGAACCGAAAAACCGGTCTCCGTATGCGCCTTCTGAACTGGTGAATCTCTAGTGGTGTAGCTTCTTTTGAACAGATTGTCGAAGCCGCTACCCATGCATTCAACATGGATTACGATCTTGCGTCTGGGTTGACCGCTTTCGGCATGGTAAGGATTCTCGCATGCGATGCTGGAGTAAGAAACTCAGACTTCCATAGCTGGCTCGAGGCAATTCTTACACTAACCAATTATCCATTGGCTTAGACACGCCGCTAATCCCCCCTCTGCCTGGCGAAATTGATGGAAATATGACTCGAGGATTGGCTGCTCACGGCCGTTTCGAGGGTAAGCGTAATTTGTCATGACTCAAGACATTGTTCTTCTTACATAGATTATAACTCGTACCTGAAGGTGACGTGTCGATGACACGTCAAGATTGGGCCATTGGTGATAATATCAACTTCCAACCGGATTTGTTTGCTGAGGTTCGTGTGTTGTTGTTCTCTGACTGTCAAATCGATTCTCATATTATATCACGTCCTTTAGCTTCTCGACATTATTGCTCAGGTCGGGAATGATTCTGATGTGACTGGTCCGAAAAGCATCGTCAATGTGGAAGCGTTGTCTCAGTTCAAATTGAAACGATTCATGGAGAGCCAAAGCCAAAACGTCGAGGTAAGTCTTGCTTAGAATTGTATAGTTGGTTCTTAGCCCACATCAGCTCCAATACCACATCGGGAGGTTAACTCTTAGTTATGGCGAGACTGGATTTGTGCTGAACTTTTTTGCCAATGGTAAGTCAGCTTGCCCATACCTCATCCCAAGTCACTGAACAGAATCACTAGGGACTGATGGGACTCTCTCTGTTCCTTCACTGACGTCGATCTTCCGTGATCAGAAGTTCGCCCCCAACTGGCATAGGCGTTCTTCACCGGGCACGATTGACCTGATTGGACTCTCTTCAGGACAGGTCTTTGAAGCACATCCTGTGGCTCCTGGCGCTAATGCTCTGAATGGAACGTACATCGTCGACCAAGGTCCTTTCGCCGTGAGTGCAACTTGTCTTTGTATTCAACTAGGTCAGACAGTTCTAAACACTCCTCCAGGATTGCGCTTTCTACGATAACTTGGCGGCGGATAACGTCCCCGGGGTTCTTCTCAACACCACGGGTGTCCTAAAGGCCAACGTTGATTTCTTGCTGAATGCTATTCACAATCTCTTCCCTACTTGCCCCCCTGCTGTCCCACATGGTGCCGCTAATGTCTAATTAATTTTGCTTATGCTGTAGACTGTTTGATTTCCTTTTTTGTATTGCTTATCGGAGTATTTGCCACATTTATGCGATCTAACCCTGCCATTTACCTCCTCTTCTGAATCAAATGTTACTTATCAGTTGTTAATCGATTTTTCAAGCTGATTTTGGTCAATCTGTGGCGTCCCCGGCTTCCTTTTTATTTGCCTCTCACCTTGGTCCTCCTTATTTTTAAGCAGAGTTCGTGATCATGGACTGGTTAGCGAAGAGCCTGGAGCCATAATTATTTCTACATCATGATGGATATATTCTCCTTAAACCATCGAGTCGGTTGAGGACATGGGTGCTTGGGTAATTCTGGTGGGCTTATGAGGTAGTTCACGGCTGATAACCACTTTTCGAACATCCCCATACGAGTGCAGCAGCTTGCATTTTTCCCATTCATTGACGTGCTCGGAATATAGTTGAGACCATATGCATCAAACTAATATGCCGAAGGCCATGCGCGTTATACATAAACACTATACATAGGTAGAATTAGGTAGAATTTATGTTCCATCATAGAAACAACCGGTCCGAACACCATCGGGTCAACCTCTTCACTGACACCTGCCACTAAATTATAATATATACGGACGGAATGACAGTGAGCGTTGAGATTGATTGACATCGATGACGTTGTTCAGTAAGTAAATTTTGGTGAAGTCAGGGTTCAGAATTGATGTACAAAGTCGTGTTACATAGTGTTACATAAAGTACAGTGTATCAATGCAAGTTGATAAGATAATTTATATGTGGTATATCCGAATGCAATGCAATGTACCAATGTCCCAAAGGGAAAAAAAAAGTACAGGGGTATGACACAATGACGAATCAGAGTGTGTTTGCGCGCCTGGGTGCAAGGACCAAAGGTTTGTCGCCAGAACCAAGAAAGCTGATGCTGTTATTACGAGATGGACGGAGAGGAGAAGGTCCATGAATAAAGGAACATGATTCGGGAACAGCCTTGCCAACAACACTGGATAGCTTGAGATCTTGGCAGAATTCTTGAAGACGCTTCGTCGCCTCTAGACGTTCTGCCACTTCATCAACATCAGATGTAGAATGATCATTCGCTGTCACAGAAACATCGATCCAAGCCAACTTGTTGTAAAATTCGGGACCACGCTCAACGCGCAGGCTAAGGAAATCTTCGAGGGCCGAGCAGACGTCGACAACGTCGTCTTCGTAGCATTGCATCGACAGACTTTCAATAGGAGAACCCGCGAGGTTCGACATGGTATCAACAACACTGTCCACCGGGAAGAACGGGGAGATGTGCAATTTACGCAGGCGTGGAAGGGGCGTGGCAGCTTGCGTGGCAAACACCGTGTCTGAGACTGACGTGGTGAGCGAGAACTCATCGACCGTTGGACCGACAGCCGCCATGATACGCTCCGTACAAAGGCGATTGAATTCCTCGGTTTCATGGTAGCAGCTACCGAGATCGAGAACTTCGAGCCGACAGGCGACGGGAATGGTCATCCACCGACTGTCTCCGAGATGGGTGTCGCGGATGGTAAGTTTTTTAAGAGTAGGGATGCGCAGCAAAGAGGGCAGTGAGAGTTCCGAACCGAAGACGGGGTGATCGGGAATGTCGTCGTCCCCTAGTACCAGAGGAATGTATGGGTAAGCTCCCTCAAGCTCCGGTGCGTGCAATTTTGAGCGAGTAATTCTATCGAGCGAGAGCTGTTCAAGGCTAGGTGTAGTTGCAGCGATAGAAACAATAAGCCTTTCACTCCTGAGATGGTCATCAGTCTTATGGAAAGGAACGAAGGCCCATTTGGACATACAAAGGAGAATGTTCTTCTTCGCTGCAATTCGTGATCGTCAAAACTCTCAACTCTTGTAAATATGCGAAGGGTGTAATAACACTCCTGTCCAATGAACCGGCCATTCGTAACGCGAGCTTCTTGAGGCGGGATGAGGCGATGAGAATAGATAGAACAGCATCTGATGCAGCCCGTGGATGATGGGAAACAAAGTGTCCATCGTGAGAGCCTGGACGAGTGCACAGATCTAGCTCTTGGATATAGTGGCAATAGGTGCGTGGAACATTTTCGAGGAAGCGTTGGAGTTGATCTAAGCTGTCGAGGCTGACGCTCTAAAGAAATACAAACGTTCATAAAGTGGCAATGACCCCTTATGGCTGTATGACACACACCTTGAAAATCGACGGAACGCATATCTTGTATGTGTGTAAATCTACGTTGGAAAAGACCCGAGCAGTGTACGAGTCTAAATCGTCTACGACGGCGAGTTTGATTTCATTGGGAAGAGCATGCCATGTTGAAAGGGCCATTGCAAGTCGCAAGGTTCGTCAAGAGAAGAAAAGAGGAGAATCACGCAGAGTGGGTGGCAATGAAGACACGACAGAATGTTCGCTTCCTTTTGTACTTCAGGCATCTTATTATTCCGAAGACATCGATTCGACCTTGTCGGGTGACGGGTCTGCGAAAAAACCTTGCTTGTATTTGACCTTATTTTTGCCATCAGATCCACCTCAAATGATGCTGTCAAGCGATCTCAACGCTGTGTCCACAGATTTCCCCAAATCGGAACTAACTTTTCGTTAACCGTAAACTGCCTAGGTTCTCGGACGATTTCGCGTGGCCCAGCCGTTACTGGTATCTGGCAAGATTTGTGAATCTCTCAATTGCCCGTTCAGATAGACTTCGATCGTCCCCTCGGCAAGTCAAAGTATTCGACTTGCAAAAACATGGCTTCCGTCATTCACGGTCTACGGTTTCCACTCGTTTTTACCATTAATGACATGCGTTGTGAGGAGTACCTGTATCTTTTGTCTGATCGGTGATGGTTTCTGGTGACATTGCAACAAATTGTTGTTTGAAACGTCCTGCGTTGATTATTCAATGTTCCGCCGGACCTTTCATCAACGGAAGATTGGCGATACTCCGAACTGACTGGAATGTCGACCCCGGGCGGTAGTAGCGGCTTCAAGGTCGCTCAATATTTTGGTGACAATCAATTTTCCCTTCGCAACTTCATACGTTTCCATGGCTCTAATCCAGCCACCTTTCAGTAGGAGGCAAGGGAGAAAAACGTTTAGCATTGACTTGCCTCCGGAGATGGCGGGAATTAAAAGGCCGATGTCGCCGGGAATTGCGGCTCATTCACATACAGCGATGATTATCGTACTCTGGTCACATTGTGCTATTGTTTGCTTTGGACTCTTGTACCAGACGAGCGCTATCTGGTCACCATCCTTTTCTAGTTGACTTCTGACTTTCTGTTCTGTTTCCTGGTCCGTAACGTCCTGAAGCACCTCACTGCGCAATGTAAGGAAGGGAACCAATTTGAATCACTCTTTTCTCCGCGCTTATGTCCACGTGTCAGCCATAAGCAGCCATAGATACAAATAGCGTCCTCCTAGCAAACTCCAGTTCTGTGTTCGACCTCAGCATTCATTACGTTGATAATGTCAGACGCAAACAGACATTTTCATATGTATCTCTCAGATACGGAACTTCATCACTTCGTAACTATAATTGGGCTTTTGAGCAAGATAATCTCGGAGCATCATCGGACACATGGCTCCTCTCAAAACAGCGACCGAACAAGTCGGTAAAGTGTATCGATCCGGACTTCCTGCCGGTCATCAGTCGTGACAGCGCGTTGACCTGGTACAGTGGTGATCCCGTTCTTATTGGTACAACGATGTTAAAATCACAGTTGCTGACCTCGCTAGTACGCCGGCCACTCCCCTGGAAAACTCCCCGGCTCTTTTTTCAGCGAGGCCAACTAGCTCCTGATGTTAGTGTGTAAGAAAGGGTGTGTAAAAAAGCTCTTTTCACTGCATAAGGCCCTATGATGCATCGCTGTGTAATCATAGTTCTTTCTGTTATTTCGCAAGATCTCTCATACGGGCAGTGAAGATCATCCTGAATTCTGAATGATGGTGACCACGTAGTAAGATTGTTTCCTTCTTCATTTATGACTTTGTTCGGAAAGTTGCGGTTTTTGTTCGAGGTTGACAGTCAGGCTTATATTTGCAACTCAGGCAAGATCGCTGAGCGCTGAGCGCTGAACCTCCACCATTCTCATCACTTTTTATTGACATATATTCTTAGACCCTATGAGTCTCGCAGTAAATGTGGTTAACACGGATATTATTATCCGGAGTGACCCGGTTCGACGTACTTTGGGAATGATGTAGAGGCTCTATTCCCCTTAAAGTTCCTTAAAAGTTTTGTGTGTCGGTGACACATCCTGTCCGCTTGTGGCAGGTCATTAATTCGTTGCCAAGTTCTTGGTATCGGTACATAGATCGACCTCGTCTGCTTCGCCACAGAAACAACGCGCTATGACTCAACCGGTGGTTCATGACTCGGAGCTGGTGGCGCAATCCAGGTGATAGTCCTGTCACTGACAGTGTTAGCTCTACGGGTAGGCTATAAAACACACAACATAATTGCATTACTCAGAATTTCCAGATTACCCACCTCACAAACTTGTGGAAAAGCATATCAAGATCAAATCAGCGTTTGAACAGCAAGAGGCCTGATGGGTATCTGGTGTACTACTCAGTCAGACATGATAGACATGAATGAATTGTAATGATCATGCTGGGAACCCCTTCCCAGAAACAGTTGGTATCAGAAGCACTTTGAGCAGCGTGGTCGTGGGGAGTGGGAAGAAAGATACACCGGTCAGGATCCCAGAAGTCCTAGACAGGCAAAACGTTTTGTTGATTGGCACTGCCGTAAGTTCTTGATGCATGATTATTGTCTATCGTTGTCTAACTCCAATCTGTGACATGAGCCCGTTTTCTCCAGATTGGCGAAGTTACTGGGCAGGAACTGGTGTCGTAAGTTCGGAGAAGATGTCCCTGCAAGTTCAGATCGGAAATGAATGGTTGCATAGGCCATAGAAGCGAAATTGCGAGTCGTGCGGCCGATGGTGCTGGTAGATCGAGTCTGGTGAGGCTACATATGAAAGTCTGAAAGAAGGAACTGGAATGCAACAAGTGAAGATTGAGTTCGTGGCATGCAGTTGCTGATAATCATCATCCGCCGCTGTCAAAGTAGCCTTCGCAACAGTCAACCTCACCAACAGTTCGTGACCGACAGACTCCGATCGGTGTAACCACTTGGTCGATGCTTGAATTCGAGGGCTGAAATTAGCCTTACCGGCAGAAATCTTTTATACATACCATGCATTCTCTTGGATTCTCAAGCTGTGGACCATCTAGCGTTTATATGTAGCGACGAGATCAGATCTTGAGTTTCAGCATTGACATGTGCAAACCCTTGCTTCTCAACCCTGATTTTCTTCCTGGTTATGTCATATAGCATGAGAGTCTCGAATCTCCTTTTGCTCAGCACCACAACTCGGATCTTTTTTATACTTCCAAGATGCCGACCCAGTTATTCCTCTCTGAACTTTTGATCCATCATGCCAGTACCAACTACGACTCTTGACGTCGACCCATTGGCGAAAGTACTGGAGCCTCCACCTGATGAGACCTCAGCGGAACGCGAAGCACGTCTAGTCGCAGAAGCACAAGCGAGACGTATTTCTGAACAAATCGACGAGGAAATAGAGAAAGAAAAGGCTGCGGAGAAGAGAGTAGCTAAGGCTCTGAAAATGTTACTCTTGGGTACGTCTAATGAAGTTCTTTTGTGCCCGAATGCAATTGAGTGCATGACAGGCCAAAGCGAGTCAGGTAAGATACGGTGACTACGACGGTGGAGATGTAACATGACTCTTAAGTATTTAGGGAAATCAACGACAATTAAAAGTAAGATTGTCGCAGAACACTCTGTAAACATCTCTGTTTAATGGCTGATCATGATATGGTGGTAGATCTTCAGCTTTTGTATGACCCCGAGGTGTGTACGGTCCTGTAGTGTCTTTCAGCTATTAAATCGTCCTGAATAGACGTTCAGGAAAGAACGGGCGTCTTGGAGGGCTGTGATACAACTGAACATCGTCCATTCTGTGCATCTTATTCTCGATGCTATCACACAGGAGAAAAGCGACGCAGTATCGCTGTCGTCACCGGATCATGCACCAGTCCAACCTGATCTGCTCAAACTGAAAATGCGACTTGCTCCGCTCTTGCAAGTCGAACAGGGGTTGACTCGGCGTCTGACACCCGAAGGATTTGCTGAAGCCGAGGCCACTCTGCATGACCGTGAAGCATCTTATGCGGATCGCTCGAAGCATCTTGTCAGAGAGGTGGCTATTAACTCCACCTGCGCGTGGAAAGAGACATTGGGCAAGTCTTCGATCTCAAGCCAGCAACATGAAGAGACGTCCAATGGGCACGATTCGAGCGACCCTAGTATAGTGCTCAAGGCATGTGCACAAGACATGCAGATACTTTGGAATGATCCCACGGTGAAGACACTTCTCAAGAGACATAACATTCACATGGAAGAGGTGGCGGGCTTGTAAGAATGATCTTTTTCGTGATGATGTTGGTTAACTGTTGACAACGCTAGTTTTTTGGATTCTTTGGAGAGAGTCACAGCGCTGGATTATGTCCCTTCTGATGGTATGTATAGTTTGTCTCCACTGTGTTCAAAATGAACCAGAGTCATGACAAGCGCTGGTGCTGTTCAGATGATGTTCTTCGGGCGCGGTTAAAGACCTTAGGTTAGTTCTCTTCTAGAAATAGCGGCTTGTACACCAAATCCCAAGTCAACTTCAAGGTGTGTCGGAATACCGGTTCAAGATCAAGCCCGAACACGGTGGGGCCCCAGGGTACCTGGTATAAACACTCAAAATTAAACTTTTCTTTAGGTCCGGCCAGAGATTGGCGTGTTTTTGATGTCGGCGGGCATAGGTCTTTGGTGCGTCGTCTTTCAATCTCAGACACATGTTAATAAATACTCACAACTTTCAGAGATGTACGGGCTCCAATATTCAGAAGTAAACCTTACTGATGGCCGAACCAGCTGCTTGGGTTCCTTACTTCGATGACATGGACGCCATTATCTTCCTGGCTCCCATCAGGTGAGATCTCAACTGGCCTCACTGTTACTAATCTCTAAGACTATTGCAAGTGCTTTCGATCAAAAACTTTCTGAAGATCCTTCCATGAATCGCTTGGTGGGTAAACATGGTCCGTCACGTCATGCTTTTTCCGAGCTAACTTGTGCATCTGTCCGCAGGAAGATTCTGTCCATATTTGGAATTATATCGTGAAGAATGAGTTGCTGAAACATACGCATCTCATTATTTTCATGAACAAGATTGACATTCTAAAGGCAAAACTTGAGTCTGGCATCAAATTCTCTGATTATGTTGTTTCCTATGGATCACGGCGGGAACGCGAGAACGACGTGAAAAGCGTCACAAGATGTGGGTATACTCTTGAACTTTTGTTCACTATATAGCGAATTGATGGATAATTCGCTGTAGATCTCAAGGAGAAGTTCTGTTCGTAATTTCACTTTCTGATGGAAATCGCTTGATTTTCATATCGTTCCTTGTATTTTCGCAGCCGGTATTCTCCGAGAGAAATCGGTTATTTCGCGTCCCTTCTACTGTCATCTCACCACCGTAACCGTATGTTTCGACAATTAGCCTTCGAAGTCTAGCTAATCCAATTTCTTCTTTTCATAGAACTTTAAATCCACAAAAGAGATCCTTACAAGGGGTAAGTCCAATCAATTTTGTATCATTTTTCGCCTCACAGGTGGTCCGCTCACCAGTGAGGGATGTGTTGATGCGAAAACATCTTGAAGATGCTGGGCTTCTCTAAGAAGCGGACCTATAAGGTCATGTTCTCATGAAAGGGCATAGCTAGTTAGTTATCCACACGACTTCGAGGCATTACCATACTAGCCATTCAATAATTCTGTCGACTAATAAGCAAGTTCTTCGGGTAATACATTATCGTGCTCAAGATCGAGGCTTTCCATCTCCATATCGCTCACTTCAGGAGTCCAATTTGCTAACTTCTGATTGCGCCACCATAGTCCAGGCCTACCAGATCCTCGAAAATCCCTTTCCCATCGAATTTCGATTTCCCCGCTGAGAAGTCCTTGAGCGCCAGACAATGCAGGGTTCCACACTGCACTTCCAATCCACTCGTCGTAGCTACCTTCCGTGACATTGGAGTCAGATGATGATGGTTCAGGGGGAATATGTAGAAGAAAGAAAGGAATGGGTGATGACTGAGCTCGGAGTATCGTGGACCGGGTATATGGTGATTCAGATATAAACAGCGCTACCAAGGGGTATTGAAGGACTTGGGTTACAGGCGATGTACGCGTATTTTTATTGCGGGAATCGAAAGGGTGGGAGGAAGTAGACAAAGAGAGGTACCGGTGAAGAACACCCTCCATCTCACGGATGAATTTTGGCCCAATTTTCTTCTTTTCAGCTTTACACTGTGCAAGGACGCGTAACCGACGACGAGGGACGTTTATATCAAAGACCCCGAGAGGAGGGAGCCACCACCACCCAAGAAGGTCGATACCACCATCGGACTTGCCCCCTACGCGTCGTAATGACATGGACAGATGGTTTTGAAGGATATTTTGTGCACGGTGCTCAAATGCGGCTCCACGATAGACAGTAGTAGACGTTGGTGTTGGTGAGCCAGATGTCGTAAAAAAACGCAATGCCCGCTTCAGCATTATGACCATAGGTGGCCTAGCAATGCAAGAAAAGTACACAGATAGACTTGGTAACCTATCGTGTCGTGAAGCTTTGACGACAATTTGACGAGCAAGTGAAAGAGTCAAAGAAAAACTGATTACATAATTACTCTACTTCGCTAACGGTCGTCCACTGCACCTCACTGCAGTCACAGTACCACTGCAGGGGACTCACTTATCTCCCACGTTGTCCGAAATGAGTTCCGTCGTTTTCCATGACTTCTTTGCCATTTATCATCCTTTGCGATTTCACTTTTCCGTTACGATACCGACAAGTCCGACGAAAGCGCCCTTGTATCTCTCAGGATGAATGGAGAAGTGGCCGCGTTGAAACGCAACGTATAGGCGCCAACTTCTGGTATGTCGAAGAGGCTTGCAATGATTGAATAGGGCATGCGTGAGGTGAAGGTATTGAGGACACCACGGTTGATGGACATACGTGGAATATTCGCTCCCAACGCGTCGACGTGCCTCCAAGCTCACGCATATGTACATAGAACATTCGCAAGTTTGGTCATGCCTGTGGAATCACACGGAAAAGGAGATACTGACAGTATCGAGACCAGTTCAGGGCAATGTCGCGTCAACATCATTAATCTAATTCCAGGTATCGTAGTACTTACGCGTCTTGCGGTGGGCAGAAGGTGAGAGCTAGTCGGGAAATTCCGACCGTTATCATCGTAGCTGTTACTGTTGACGTTGAGAGCTTAGTTGTCCCGCTGTCACAATGTGTATATCTGAATTGGGTTCCTTCAACATTTGAATGAGTGAAAGGAGAGTTTTGGTGATCTTGTATGGGCCAAAGTGGCCGCTGCGCGGGTCGGTGAGAGTCGAGGCGCGCTCAGGTTAGGATAGCAAAGAAACAGAAACAGACTTGTAAAATGCACAACACGTTCCATATCCCCCTTGAGCAGCATTGTTGACCACCTAAAAGGTATTCAATTATGGTCAAGGCAGGTCGAGCCAACATATTGAGCCATACAATCTCGCCGTTCCCTGAACCTAAACCTTCTTGATGTAACTTTATTATTACACCGGTCATCCTTGATTCAGGTAAACTTTCACCCCTGGGCGAGCTAGGTGCTTCATAGTCTCATAACTGATTCCGGTGCTGTCACGGGAGAAGATGACGATGATGAGAAACCATTGAAATGAGCGAGAAAAGGACCTATGTACATACTGTCCACTTGTTACTAGAACGAACTGGCTTGGGTAATTTCATGGAAGATGTTGGGAAGATGCGACAGCACGCGCTGGCACGCGATGTCACAGTGGGCATCCGTGTGAAGGTCGCCACCAGCCGCAATGATACCTTGTACATATGGTCCCACATCTCCATCATTGAAGACGTCTTAACATAAGTATTCCCCGACAATGGCTGGCGGAAGCTTATCGCGCAAATTTGATCCTTTGTCCGACATTGTAGACTTGAAAGGAAAGGTCATCATCGTGACTGGTGGAAAGTGAGTTGATCTGACGTGTAGTCGTGTGAGTGATTCAAAGTTGACCTCGAAGTTGATGTCAGCAAGGGTATTGGATATGCTACTGTTCAACATCTGGCGCGTGGGGGTGCAAAGGTTTACCTTGCCGCTCGAAATGAAGAACGCGCAAGGAAGGCGATCGAGACACTTCGTCAGGAGGGCTTCGCACCGGGAAATGGAGAAGTCCTATGGCTGAAATTGGATTTGAGCGATCCGAGGGACGCGAAGAAGGCCGCGGAGGAGTTTTTGACCATGGAAACGCGTTTGGATGTTCTGAGTACGTGATAATCTCTGGAAAGTTTGTATCTTCTAGGCTCTGATAGGTACTATGAACTTGCTTTAGTTAATAATGCGGGTCTGTGAGGAAGAAACTTACGATTCAACTTTCTATCTTGTTGATTCCGGATTACAGGGTGATGACACCTTACGAGTTGACTTCAGATGGTAACCTCACATTTCGAAAATGCGCTTCTGCTGAGTGCTCACAGATGAACAGGTGTAACAACCTTGGTCACCGTAAAGTAAGATCCACGACGAACTGTTCTGCAAAAATATTGATTTCATTGATCATGCCTCGCAGCTATATCAGCCCTTTCGTTTTCACGCGAACGTTGGTGCCTCTTCTAACGAAGACAGCCAAGGAGCCAAATTCCGATGTGCGGATTGTCAATGTGGGTGGTTCACCGTCAGCCAGCACATCTGCGTATCAATGATATGTTTGGACAGTTGACCTCGATTGCGTATGAATTTGTATCCTCGAGTGTTAGCTTCAAGGATGTAGAAGACTTCAATATCAAGTATCAAATGCATCTCCTGCCTGCTTTTCGAAGATACGGTGCGTCTTCGATTTTCGCTACACTCTGTTGCTTAATGTGATGTCCCAGCGCTGTCCAAATTTATGGTCCTTCTGTGGTCTATAACGCTCCAAAAACGCATATTGGCGGTCAATTCATCCACTCCCATAACAGTCATCGCAATTCACCCTGGAGGTGTTGATACATTTACGCAAGATTGGCCTTTCCCTACGTTCTCGAAGTGGCTTGTGGGATTGGCCATCGCTGACCCAATGCATGGCGCCTACAATTCAGTATTTGCGGCCGCATCGAAGACGATAGCAGGCAACAAAGACCAGTATCGCGGCACGTATCTGGAAAGTAGCCCCACAGGGCGGATCGCGCAGGTCAGCAAGTCCTTGCAGAACGAGCAATTGGGGGCTCAGTTGTGGGAGATCACAGAGAAGCTCTTGGAGGATCTCGGGCTATGATATATGAGGCGTCTATCAACGCATTGACAAAGTGCACGTGTGTGTTGAGTTTGATTAGACTTAAAAAGCTAAACGCGATAACCAAAAGGGCCGTGTTTGGCGTCATGTGGCAAACGCGCGTTTTGAAATTAAGTAGTGTGGGAATATTAGGGCGCGTCAAAAGCGACACAGCAGACACAGCAGACGCGCCTCTCTTCCACCATAACCATCAACATCCCTTTTTTTCGCCGCCTATATGGCGACACAGGATACACCGAACCTTCTGGCTCTTGCCAAAACACATCTTGGGTACTCCAGCAATGCTCCGGTACGTATTATTTCTCGGATTTCCCCTAACACGCGAAGCGCTCATTGTGGCTCTTCGCATTTTCGTCGTTTTAAAGGATGAAGTGGTCCCGAACGCGTACCTTGAAGAGCTGCGCCAACACACTATATTGTACCCTCACGATACTAATGTAAATTGATCGTCTGAACCTCCGCGACAAGTTTCACTTACCTCTCATGTAGTTCCGCTTGACATTAGAATCAGGAACAGGATGTAAGTATTAGGTGTTGGTACTATGTACGACTGTAAGGTAACTCGGTACATCCTCTTAGTTGGCAAAGTGACTTGCCTCGAGCAAGGCTGCAACAACCTGGTCATATCTCTCATTCAACGCACCAGCTCCCCTGATGGCAGTCTCAGGGATGGCCTGGGTTCTTTGTCTGCTTATCAAGTATGTTTTTCTTATTTTATTTCCCGTTAATTCCTTCTCAATTGAAGAGTATCCAGAATCATATTGCCGTGCATCCCACACATGCCAAGTGCCGAGATGGCCGCAGGAAACAACAACAGGCTGTGGCTGTCTTAGGACCTGTCGTACATCATGCTGTGAGTGATACAGATCTAATGTGCTCAATAGATAAGCGCTTATACTTACTGAACAGGCTTCGCCATCGCCATCGCCATCGGACGTGAAGATGGAACAATCACGTCCTAGTCCCATCGACAATTCATTTGGCTTTCCTTCAAGCGGACATGTGGCTACACAGCGTTTTGGGATGGCCGACATGTTCCCACATGTCCAACCGGAGCCAACAGAGACTAAGCTTTCGGGTATCGGATCCACCACCCTTGCTCAGCTTCACAATCACAAGACGTCTAGCCTCGTGCGCATCAAGACGGAGCCTTCTGCTTTCTCTAGCGTCCCTATCACGCCCACTTCCATGCGGAGCGTGTCCAGTCTAATCTCAATGCATGCAAAGCCCGCGACTAGTACAGAAGCCCACAAGCGCTTATTGCACGCCGATAGCTCCGCGAACGAGCCCGGACAATATCTGCCAGTGAATGCGGATGTGAAAAGACGCAAGCTTGAAGAGATACCCGCAAACTTCAACATCCCTGACCACCCTCTTGCCAATCAAGTTACGCATACAAACGTCGAGGCCATCCGAGCGAACATATCTGCCATTCAGGATGAAATTACTATCGAAGAGAACATCCTGAACCGCCTTAGATGCAAGAAAAAGCCTACCAAAGTTGACGTTAGGCGCGTGGAGAAGGCCCAGACCTTGCTCACCTGCCTCCGTCGTCGCAAGGATGACCTCAACGCTTCACTTCCGAGTTTGTCCCCTGTCAAAAAGACCCTCTCGAATTTTCAGCCATCGGTTCTTCAGGAAAATAAAGTTGTTGTTGCTCTTCCGCCATTCAACATCCCATTCCAACAACAGGTCGTTCTAGGCCAGCAGCCCGTTGCGTCGGGTTCGAACGTCCCTCTCCTCGGGGATTACGACGACAATGACAATAACATGGGCATAAACCATCACGAGTACAACGATGATCTTGCTTTTGGCGTCTTGCAGCGCATTGGTCCAGTGATTCCTCAAATTGCGCCACTCCGAGGCTACGAGCACTTTGACAACAATGGCGACTTTTATGGCAGGGGTCGCGACCCCTTTGTCGGACCGCAGGCAAAGGCGGACGAGTGAGTCGTACTTCTGCCTCGGTCACAATATTGACCTTCACTCTAGCATTGATAAGTTCCTTATCGAGGCTGGAAATGCCGAGCAGTTTGACGGAAATGCCAGGCTCGATCAAGCGCTTGAGAAATTGGGCCTTCAGAGCCAGTATGATCTTCTGCCCGGTATGGAGGTCGCTTTGATGCCTCATCAGACGATCGGTGTGGCTTGGATGATAGAGAAGGAGAAGAGCCGGCTTAAAGGCGGCTGCTTAGCGGATGACATGGGACTTGGCAAGGTTGGTATGCTATTCTTACATTCGATATCGGCTAACTTTTTTTTCTCTGTTTTAAGACTGTTCAAATGTCCGCCTCTTCAATTATTGCTTCTCTTTTACTTGTCTCATCCTGATTTTTTTGACAGGATTGCCACGCTCGTGAAGAACCGATCGGCAAATCCCACGTGCAAGACGAATCTCATCATCGCTCCGACTGCCCTCTTAGACCAGTGGAAACTGGAAATAGAGCTGAAGACCAACTGTAACTTGCAATGCCTGATATATCACGGTTCGCCACTTAGTCCAGGATTTCCCCTCAATCTCATCGTAAAACTGTAGGTTCCACAAAGCCTAAGAGGAAACAAGATCTGCTCAGATACGATGTTATTCTGACAACTTATTCGGTGAGAGGTTCCGTCGTTCAATCTTTACATTCGTGTACTCATGACCTTGGAGACCATGGCTCTGGAATGGCCTGATTACGAGAATGAGATGAAGAAACAAGCGAAGGCCAAAGCCAAGAAAAAGGACGACTTCATTGTTGACGATTCGGAGGACGAAGTGGTTAGGCCCAAGAAAAAACAAGAGCAGGGATTTCTCTTCCAGGTTGAGGTACATCAAATTCTTTGCATCCAAATCTTGCATGCACTGATTACTTCATAGTTTTTCCGCATAATTCTTGATGAGGCGCAATCTATCCGCAATCGAAGAACAAGTGAGATAATTTTAAATGATAGGAGGAAGGTTCTGATCATCGTTTTTAGGGACATCCAGGGCGGTAACAGACTTACAGGCTACCTACCGATGGTGTCTCACAGGGTAATTTGATTTTTGGTCGGTTAAGCCCCTTCATTCATGCTCCGATTATCCAGAACCCCGATTGTCAATAGCCTTGTTGATGCTTACGGTTATCTGAGGTTCTTGAAAGTCCGACCGTGGTATGACTGGGAAGATTTTCAGCGCCACATCGGGAGTTTGGAGAAGAAAAGACGTGAGCCCTGATCTTCGTTTGGAAAGTTTGAAAATGACACGGGTGTTCAACCCAGCCGATCTCGCCGTTTCACGCCTGCAAGCCATTATAACAACATTTTTACTTCGGCGTATGAAGGATACCATGATGGATGGCAAGCGCCTAATTGAATTGCCCGAAAAGAAGGTTTCTCTCGTCAAACTCCCGTTTTCTGAAGAAGAACGAGACATCTATAAGATGGTAGCTTCTTTTTGTGTCCTCAACTTGATCTGATTCTAATGTCGTTTCAGGTCGAAGCCGGTGCGCAAGCGAATTTTAACCGTTTTCTCAAGGCTGGTACTGTCCTCAAGTAAGATCTTCCGCTTCCTCCTATAGTCGGAGAAATTAGATCTCTCATAGGAACTACACGCAAGTCCTTGTCCTGCTGCTGCGACTGCGACAGATCTGCTCCCACCCTTCGCTCGTCCAAGAGGGTGGAGCAGCTTTTGTCTCCCATGATGATGAAAGCGGCACGGACGAGGAATTAGTCCGAGCTCGGAAACTAGTATCTCCAGAGTTCGTGGAGAGGATGAAGGCGAAGTTCAAAGCTTCCGCTGTCCAACGGATGGAAGCGGAGGAACAGGTATAGGTTATATTTTATGTTGAGCTGTTCATAAAGCTCGAGCAATTTCTAGTCGACCGATGCTACAGCAGAAGACGAGGAATGCCCCATCTGTTTTGACGTTTTCACGGACGCCGTCGTCACCCCCTGCACTCACGTTTTCTGTCGTGAATGCATTGGTAAGCGATTTCCGTTCAATCTATGGGCTAATTTGTAACTTTTTTGAATTCCACAGTCGACGTTCTTAACACGCCTCCAGTGGTCAATCCGGATGAACCTAACTACAAAGTCAACGAGCGTCCTTGTATGTCTGACTCGTCCATTTACGGATTTTTCTAATCTCATCTTGCATGACAGGTCCCACATGCCGTGGTGCTCTCTGTGCAGATAAACTCTTTTCTCGCACAGCGTTTTTCCCTTCCGACGCGGAGCTTTTGTCCGATGACGATGTCACAATGCAAGATGACGATACCGTCTCAGACCGTAGAGGCAAGGACAGAGGAAAAGCGAGGCCTGAGCGATCGCGCAGAATCGTCTATTCCGATTCAGAATCCTACGATGATGATGATGATGATGATGATGATGATGATGACGAGGACAAGTCCGACTTCATTGTTGAGGATGATGAAGATGAGGAAGAGAAGGACGCTCGGCGTATGTTGAAGAAGGGTAAACGAAAGGCACAAGTCGTGCTAGACTCTGACGAGGAGACTCCTGAAGAGAAGGAGGTCATTTTTGGAAAGAGAATTCCCAGGTCTGCCGAAGCAATCAAACTCATGCCCAAATTCTTGCCTTCGACTAAGATGAAGGTATGGATACGTCGACATTTTTCATGCTTGGGTTTTAAGAATTTCCTTTAGTACATGATGGAGCGACTGGACAAACTCTTGGAGGAGCATTCGGACGAGAAGGTTTGTAGAAGCTCATCATCCCCTGATTCCTACTTCACCCTTGTTGCTGTTACAGACTTTGGTCGTGTCTCAGTGGACAGCTTGTTTGTCACTTGTCTCTGATTATCTGACAGAGAAGGGTGTTATTCATGTCAAGTGATTATACACTTCTTTTTTTCATCCTATTCTGTTATTTAACCACCCTTGCTTTTATAGGTATCAAGGCGATATGAACCGAGCAAAACGTGATCAAGTTATTCGTGTCTTCATGTCGACAGACAAAGCCCGAGTGATGCTAATGTCTCTAAAATGCGGAGGCAAGTTATTTCTTTTCTTTCAGAGGTTGTGCTTGAGCTGATACGCCCAACCAGGTGTTGGTCTTAACCTGACCCGTGCTAATAATGTTATTTCTCTTGATCTCGGTTGGTCTCAGGCAATCGAAGCTCAATCATTTGACCGGAATGTCCAAAGCAAGTTGTTCAAAGTCAAGCTGGCTAATACATGAATCGCAGAGTTCATAGATTGGGTCAAACTCGTCCTGTTGCCATTCAACGCCTCGTGATATCTGATACCGTCGAAGATAGAGTGCTAGCCATGCAAGAACGTAAGGTAATAGTCATATCTCTACTCGCCGCCGCCGCCGCCTAATGCCTGTTTATAGCAACAACTTGCTGATGGAAGCTTAGGCGAAGGATCCGGCAGGAAAATTGGCCGTAAGTCAATAACAAATTGATCGAAGCCGCATCTTCTGATTTTTTTGCTTCCAGGTCTCACCGTCAAAGAGCTTGGTAGGCTTCAACCAACCTGCGACTCAACAGTCCGTAACATCTGACACAATCTATCTCACAGCTAATCTGTTCGGTCTTGACCACCGCGGCCGACTTCTTCAGAACTAGATTAAATAGAATGCCACTTTGGAACAGCACGTAAACACGCAAACAGTGGTCACTTAATTGGATCGTAACTAATACACAGTAAAGGTCTTCCGCCAATATTCCTATGTACCTGTCTTGTCTTCGTAATACGCAAATGTTTTATTTCCGAGAAACAAAGGGCAGCGATAAAGAGTGAGACGAGACTTCCGATCCCACGATATCAGACAGAAGGAGGAGGAGTATTTTATACTGACGAGGTCCCCGATTGGAACAGTCAGTTCATCATGGGGGTATACATAGTACTTGGGTAAATACTTACAAGTAATTCCAATATTCCCATGACTGCTTGACCCTTCAAAGCTTCATGATACACACGCCCAAAGTCATGGAGATCCGTGTGGTCTGCGATCCCTTGGTTGGCAGGGAGCGCAATGGTTACAACCCTGTGGGACTCGTCAGGTACATCCTTGAAGGTATCTTGGGCCGATTACAAAATGATTCTCCTTTATCTGGATGCGCAGGCATGTGCTCGGGTAAGTATTATCTAAGAACTTTCATTAAAAAAACTGGACGTTATATACATAGTAGCTGCGGTTACTTACTATTAGGTCCAGAAACTCGAACCTCTTACTTACGTAAGAGAGTTGGGATATTACGTCAACCATCATCAGCCTTAAACTTGTTATCAAGCATGAGCATTTCGAGTTCTTCCCTCAGCGTCAACACAGACGACGACAAGGATGTGATTCTTCAGGATTCTGATGGCGGTATCGTGTCGAGTAAGAATTCGCCTTGGTACATAATACGTCTCCCTGTCTAATGCTTAATTCATCCTAGCATTTTATCAGTACGGTATAATCGACTGGGAGCAGTTTCATGATTGCCTTCGATCCATAATATGCACCTCTACTCCCCCTTGGGCCGTCTTCAAACTTGATGAGGACGCGCCTTATCGACGAGGACCCCTTTGTCCCTCGGGTCCGCAGATCCCAGCGCCAGGAACTTATATACTCCTTTCCCCAAGTACATGATCTGTCATTGCACTGATGTTTTCTCACACTTCTTTGCAGCTGGTAGTCCAATAACTGTCACTTTAATCAGTCAACGTGCATGGCCTCGCCACCCTACTGTATCCAACACTGCGTCCAGGGTATGTCACATTCCCCCAAAAACCCCTATATCTGAAGATTCATATCTGACGATTTACCTGTAGGGCCAGCATTATCGAAGACGCGTGCGCAAACGGGATCCTTGTTGCCTCTTGTCAGGCCAATTAGTTTGGAGGAACAATTTTACTCGCTTTGCGTCCGCGCACATCTTTCCACGCGCCCATTCTGAGGAAGTATGTACCTCCTATGATGCTTAATTTCATATGTTAACCCCTATCCAGTGGGTAAACAAAGGTTACCCCAGTTGTATCACGGACACGGCACCTCTTGTAGAGCTTGGGGGCTCCACTAAAATTGACTCGCTTCAGAACATTATGCTACTTTGTCATAATATGCACAGTGCATGGGACAGTTACGAACTCGCTGTCGATCCTGATGTACCTGTTATTCCATATATATTCCCAGTTTAGATTCTTACAAAGGTTTTTCACAGCGTGGATATATCATTGTCCCCTTTGTTCCTGGTTATGACGATGTTGCTGGAAGAACTCTCAAACTTGATCATATTACGGACCCTACCATACGCCCTCTTGACGACCTCTTCCGAGACCACTTTTTCCAAGCAGTCTTGAAGAATATGAAAGGTGCTGGTGAGCCGACATGGGATTATGACGATGCACTTGGAGATGGACAAATGGACCTTTCAAGGTCTGATATCTGGGGTGGTGAAGAGGGTCGTGAGCACTTGGAGTTTGAGTTAGCACACAGATTCCATGGGTTATCGGTTGGACAGGAAGGCATTATTGCTTGATGTCTCAGCCTTGCCTTGATTGGACTCTCATGGACCGTTTCTTGTAATCAAGGAAAAGATGAAAGATTCCTTGACCTCTAGATCACAAAATTATACAATCACTCGTTTTTTTGACACTTTCTGCACCTCCCTAGTACTACACTGTTTGAGACTTGGAGACTACAGTATAATGATTGACACATCGACGGTGTCCGGTCGCTGGGGAATGGTGACTCTGCAGATTATTCTCAGTCTGTGTGAAGGACCAGATTCAATAGGCCTTTGAACACCGCTAACAAGGCTAGGGCTGTGTTGTGGCTGCTCTCTCCCGGTCTTCAAAACTGATGAAACAGCTGATAATAATAAGGTAGTCAAGAATGACCAAGTGTAATATTTCACAATAAGTGGCGTCGCAACAATCAAGTTTTTTATACATTTACAAAACTTTCTCGATAAGACCCAATCTCTCATGCTCCAAGGACCTCATGAATGGGGTCACAAATTTCCTTTAAATATGGGGGTTGCACACCTGGGGTGCTCAAGACAATAAACTCCTCCTCCTCCTCCATCAAGTACAAGCTGGGTCGCAATACCAGCAGGAAGACTGACAGTGAGGGCCATTGCGGAATGACTTTTGGGGCTGCCATATGCTTTGAGGGTTGAGGTGAGAGTTTGCTGAGCTCACACTAGGTGCACTGGATGATGGTCTGTGTGAAAATAACATAAAGATATGATAAAAATAATTCAATTAAATTTAAATTCTTCTTTGAATATTTGTGACAAAGCCACAGAAAAAGTATCATGACTATTTTACAGTGCTCTCTCAATAGGGTCTGGTACTGAAAGAGCACTGTAAAATAGTCACAATACCTTTTTCTGTGGCTTTGTCACAGGGATTCAAAGAAGATTTTTAATTGAATTGAATTATTTTTATCATATTTTTATGCTGCTTTCACATGGACCATCATCCCATGCACCCAGTGTCACCCAACTCTCCCCCACAGAAGGTATTTTGCTCTGTGCCTCATGTGACAAGGATCAAAAAGACATAATATTCCTATCTACACATGATGTGCAAGAGTTGGGTGAGAGTCCAATCAAACCTGAGAGTCTGCTTGTTCTGGGGTTCATCTTCGCTCTGAGGTGCTCAAAAAACCAAAAACCCCCAAACAGAAATGCAGACAGAATGTGTAGTAAGAAGGTTGATGTAGAAGTGAGTAACATGGAAGAAAATATATGTAATAGATCAGAGAAATGAGGGTGGGTGGGTTGCAAAGACTTGAGAGATAGCGACTATTAGGTGCGTCAAGAACACGATGATGATGACAGTTTGAGATCAAGTCTTGCAAGTCACACTTCCTGTCGTATATCAAAATACGTCCCTCATTCCTCCCATGCCTCCTTCCTGAAGGACGCTATTTCACTCTGTGCCCTGTGTGACAAGGATTAGAAAGACATGATATTCCTATCTACACACAATGTCCAAGAGTTGGGTGAGAGTCCAATCAAACCTAAGAGTTTGCTCGTTCTGGGGTTCATCTCCACTCTGAGGTGCTTGAAAAACCAAAAACCCCCAGGAGGTGCTGAAGGTGAAGCGACCCCAAGAGACAAACCCCAGAACCACAGGCTAACAATGATCTAGATGCAACATGACTGGTCAGAGCATCTCAACATACATGGGAGTGATGACTTCCAAAGATCTCCAGTATCTTAGGAAGGCATCCAAAGACCACCACCCCAACATTTTGACTATATCAAGGGGCACTCCAGACAAGAGAAGTGTAGTAGTACCCCCAATGCAGAAGCAGTGGCCACTAATGATAGGAAAACCAGATTGCACTAGAATATGATTGACTCTTTGTACAAGTTTTTTCATGACTAGAGCATACATCTCACCTGAACTAGTGCAATAGCTCGCAACAGAATTGTCCAAGGTCATGTCGTTCACTAATGAGTGATTCTTGAGGGCAAGGATCAGGTCGATCTTGCTATCCTGACATGTAACCACAACCTTTTTGCCCTTTCTGCCACCCCTCTTTGTGTGAGGTAGGTGAAACGTGTGTGAACTGAGCTCATTGGGGAGACTGAAATGCCTCCATGATGGGACAGTCATACAGTCAACGTTGAATTGCCTCTTAGGGAGGAATTCCCCTAAACGGATCTGTGCTCAGAAAGCCATTGTCATGACAGCCCACATGCACATGTCCATTGGGGAGGACAAATCCAGCCAAGACTTTATCACATGCAGCATATTCAATGTTACTGGAGGGTGCTTTAGATGGATTGAGTCTGGTGGACACAGGTTTTCTGTCCCTCATAGAGTGTATCTGAGTCGGAGAGAGGCAGACCAAGGTAATTTATTTTGTATATGCCATGAATGCAATCCTGAGATCTTGTTGGATGTGGTCTGACCTGCTTGCACACCTGCCATGGAAGCTGTGTACATGCATAAGAGGTCTTCCAAGGCCGGTAGCACTGCCAACATGGGGATCAATTTAGCCCTGCAGAAGCTGAGGAATTCCAATACAGGTGCTGAATACTGGGAGGCAGTTGAGTCAGTCCATGCATGCCGAATAACTTTGTCAATGTGAGATTGCTTATCTGTGGTGATGAGTCGCTGTCGGCGCTGGACACGTATTTTTTCATTTTTCTTGACATTTTGCTACTATTGGACGCGATGCGCCTGTCATGTGACCACACATGTGACTTGCACGTGACTTTCATGTGAACAGCTGACGGGTTTTTCTTGCTGACTGATTTTTTGGAGCTTGAGTTGGAGCCGCGCTGGAGCAAGAGATATTTTAAGCGCTCACTCCAC
>JAGGAR010024084.1:0-25679 GCA_017657315.1 Termitomyces sp. K1Ag
CAGCTTCTGTCACTTCTGATTGCACCCGAGTGCAACTTCATGACTTCCCCCTGATAATCAAGTTTCAAACTTGAAGGGTGGGAATGAGAAGTGAGCTGAGATACATAGGGTTGGCGGTAAGATCGGTTGTATCCACCCGAAGTATACATGCGTGTATATTTCACTTGTTTACAATCTACATGGATACCTATAGAACATCAGTGATCGACAAGATCAAGGAAGAATGAAGGAAAACGTACATTCAACGTCCCGGGGATCAAGTTTCAAATCTAAGTGAAGGGAGTGAGGAAAGGATGAGGCAAAACGCGGAGGCTTGGTTGGTAGTGAGATCGCTCGTATTCGCCCACTGTATGCGCATTTGACTCATTTGCGATCTCTAATAATACAAATAAAACATCAATGATCAACAACATCAAGAAATAAAGAAGGAAAACGTACATTCAACGCCTTTGACGGCAAGACACGGAGGGTTGCTTGGCGGTGAGATTGCTTGTATCCACACAATGCATGCGCATATATCGTACAAGTTTGCGATCTATGTGGATGATAGAAGAAGATCAGTGAATAACAAGACCAAAGGAATAATGGAAAAGGTGTACGAACATTCAACGCCCTGGACTCCTCAGCCTCACGACGACTTCTCCCACATGATCCCATATGAAAGCTGACACCTGCATCTCCTACGAGCCTGGTTTGAGGTGGGGTGCAGATAATGATTCGGCAACGTCCTACGTTAGACCTAGAAAACAGTGAAGAGCGGCATGGGGCCATGGTAGTATCCCTCGAAAATCATCCCTGGCTGTGTCGGTACTGGGTGCCGACAAGGGTCTACGTGTCCATACTCGATGTTTCATCAAGGGTTGGCATAGGTGTGATACTGCACCCGCATGTATGTATGCGTAGTTGATGTACCCTCGTGCGTGTCGACACTCGACCCTGTAACCAATGCCCAATAGCCATCCTATACTCGCTCTTATACTCCGATATCAGCATTGATCATCGACATAAGCTTAAATTCGCGTGGCGGTGTTGGCGGGTGATGAAGGGAATCTGTTGAAGGGAGAATGAGCTCAAGCGCGAGCAGTGGGAGGGAGTGTAGAAGAGATTGGAGGGGCGAGGGTAGGAAGAGATACGCACGTGGTAGGAGATGCTGAAAATCGGTCGGTGAGGATGAGGCTCATTCTTGGACAGAGACGGGAGGCGTACCTTGTGAATTTTCCTATTTGGAAGGGGTTTCGAGGCTGTTCCAGCGACCGTTGGCAACAAACGAGGTGAAGGAGTATTCACATCAATGGACTGGGTGACAAAGGCGGATCTGGATTTTCCAGGTCGTTTCGAGCGCCTTTGCACTCCTCTACAATAAATTTGGCTGTCGTGACTATCTTAGTCAAAAGTCGGCCAAAGAAGTGAGACTAGTACGTACGAATCTTCCAGTATTTCAGTGAAAGTAGCTCTCGCATGGCATATGGCGAGGTATAGAATGTCTCTCTTCTAAAATTGAGGTTTAGGTATAACGTAAAGCGCCTGCGCCTGCACTTCGGTAATGGGAAGGATGTCGGTGGATCAGGGCAACGGTTGGAAGCCAGCGAAGAGTAGGATCTGAAGGGTAAGTTGAATGTCAGGCTATAGGAAGAGATAGAGCGCTCGATATCCGTTTTTATCATCGACATCGCAAGCCTAAATTCGTGTGGTGGCGTTTGGCAAGTGATGAAGGAAATCTGTTGAAGGGAGAATTAGCTCGACTGCAAGCAGTGGGAGGAAAGGAAGGAAGGAATACACGGTAGAAGATCCTGACGCAGCCGCGGTAGACTTGGAAGATGCAGTGGATGGAGTGAATGAGATGAGGACATTCCGTCTCTGCTCATAAATGTCGCAGACGAGGTCGGGGCTTGGGTTGTAAAGCGAAGTTTAGACACAGCCAATGGTGGCGCCAGGTACGGTCTTTGACGGCTATGGGACCGACATGCTAGTTTGGGTGTTGGCGTGGATTGAGTTTAGGATTCTCGAACACTGGGTGATTAGATCGATTAGATTAGATGCAGGTTGATCGTTTTCCAACACACCTCTCTCAACCTCAACCTTGCACATATTGGAAATTCTTTCAATTCACTCCTCAATTGCTCAGATACCTATCTTATTTTTCGATCTCCTCTTCCAGATATACACTCGGACTTTATGCTGGCCAGGCTTTACCCGCTTCAGCTTACCATATCAGAACGCAACTCACAGATTCACCTCTCTGTACAGAAACCCTTCCTCACCACAGCCCCATACGCTCCGAGTCTTCACTGTTTCCCAGGTCCAACGTAGGATGTTTCCGAATCCTAATTTGCACCCCTAGGAGACGCAGACATAGACTTTTGTACAGGAGCATGTGGGGGAAGTTGTCGTGAGGGCTGAGGAGTTCAGAGCGTTGAATGTTCTTACTCCTTCATTATTCCCTTCGTCTCGTTACAGGAATCACTGATCTTCTATCATTCATGTAGATCACAAACTCGTACAATATATGTGCATGCATCAGACAAATACGAGTGATCTAACTGCAAACAAACCCTCCGTGTCTCGCCTCTTCCTTTCGTGTTCCTCTCCTGGGTATCGTTCCCTTCTCTCGAATTTGGAGAATTGTGAATCGTAATTTGTACTCCATCCTGACCAAGGCCCCGTACAAGGGGGTACCGCATATACACCACTGGCAGCCCCAACCTTAGGCCATGTTAGGCGCAGAAAGTATGGGTGGTGCATGGCGGGGGAGCAGCGGGCGACGTATATGACAGGGAGCTGTATAAAGAGCTCGTATCATGTGGGTGTCGAGATGGGAAGTTATCACGAGGCTGAGGGGTCTAGGGCGTTAAAGGTACGTACGTCTTCCTTCATTCTTTCTTGATGTCGTTGATCATTGATGTCCTATTGGTAGATCGCAAACGAGTCAAGTGCGCATACATCAGGCAGATACGAGCGATCTCACCGCCAGCCAACCCTCCTCATCTCACCCCATCCTTTCGAGTTTCTCTCCTCTCGCTCCCTTCCCTTAGGTTTGAAATTTGATCCCCAGGACGTTGAATGTATGTTTTCCTTCATTCTTCCTTCCTTTTGCTGATCACTGATTTATTATTTACGCAGATCGCAAGCAATTGAAATATATGCGCATACATACTTCGGGTAGATACGACCCATCTCACCACCAACCAACTCTCCGTATCTCGCCGCAGACCTTTGAGTTCGTCTCCTCTGTTTCGCTCCCTTCTCTCCAGTTTTAATTTGATTCCTGATATTTAACCACTTGTAACTCTACGATCCTTACGACTCACGAACCCATCGTCCTTCACATCTCGTCATTCGTCATTCATTCTTATCTCACCCTCTCTTCTTGCGGTTCGAACGTGAATCTTCACATACCGCAGAAGTTGACATTGTCTGATTTTCTTACTTTACATTTGAGCCATACTCCTCGTGTACTCGTACTTATCTATGTATGTGAGGACTTATGATTCTACAAGGCTATGTATGCGCTTTAGTGACTGAGGAAGCGAAAAGTCTGATTTGAATCATTCTGGTCTTCAATGAGGTACTGTGCTTTCACATTCCTGAGATTCAATATTGTTCTGATACTCTATAGTTACTCTTGAGCTATACCGTGCTTTCATTAACGTCTCTACACGCATCTGATGATACCCATTTCTGGATAGCCGTCAACACAACCTATCATGATCAATCATGTGGTGGGAAAGTTTGCCATAATATTAGCGGCTTCACACTTTGATGCGCCGCCCCACGCCGCCCTCAGTCAGTGCACATTGTTTCAAGTGACTCATCCCTAGATGTTCTCTTGAGTAGACACTTTGCTGTTATCTCCAGTCCTCATGGGTTCTTCCTGCACACCAGCCGGTTATATCACTTAACTTGCAACCAACAGGATCCAAAGCTAATTCGATCACATGCAATACAACCATCTTGATGTTGATAGTTCTTGGCAGATGCAATCCGATCATGAGTTAAAACTGGGGATGGGAGCTCAGGCTCTTTGTTTTCTCTCAACCACAAGTCCTGCTTCTCTCAGAGTGACCCATACGCTTCTTCATTCTTTTTCTTCGCCTCATTTTAGGCTTTAGTCATACAAGTGAGTTCTTTGGGTATGATAATTGGCGGGAGTCCTAACTCAAGCCATAACTCACAGAACCAAAGTCTTTGACATGGCCATCCCCAGTAATCTTCCATTGACATCACCCAGTTTCAGTCCTTTGTATGTATCTAAGTGGTGCACTCACTGTTTCTGATTCAAGCCATGAACCACAGGACACAACTTGAGTGGGTATCTAACCGGTTGTTTTTAACCTTTCCTAAATCAACCCTTAAGACACATAACTGATGGCTTGAACACGACTATCCCTAGTAATTCTATATCGGCCCTTCCCCCTAGATATGTATCCAAGTGATCCACTCATTTTCTCTGACTCAAACTATGAGCCACAGGACAAAATTGTGTGTATATAGCTGGTTTTTTTACTCTTCCTAACTCAAGCCATAAAACGTAGACCCGCATCATTCATCACTGGGCATATCCCCAGTACCGGTATCAGTCATGTGACTATCTCTACACCTATCATGCCCGCTACATCCTCTACTGCCTCAGTTTTGAATTCAGGTAACGGGTGCATTGCCTTTCTTCATTTCCTCTCCCCTGATCTCGCTCCCTTGTCTTCCTATATCCTTACCACAGACTAATCCACTTCTCAGATTCTTTCAAAACACCGGCGTGGTCGCGACTCGCCGGCACATTCACCGTTGTTGGCCTCGTTGGCCTATTTGTCCTCACAGTCCTTATTTTTGCTATGAACCTCATCATCAACCAACGGCGCAGCAGAATGCGATTACAAAGTCGACAAAGGAAATGCCGAATCCGCTAACCATCCATCCTCATCCGAGTTATTGGCTTATCCTTTGCGCCCATCTTTGTCTTCGTGTCTTTGTACCAGCTCCCTCACCTTCCCACTCTCATAATATGTTGAAAAAGGTCGCAGAAAGTAAGATAAGAACTATCATTCACCGCATGGCTTTAAATCATCTAGTGTGACAAGTGAGAACAGACGGGAAAACTTATCATAGAACGGTTCCATCTGAGGACAACGAATCTGGCCAAGCCTGAATCAGAGACGGGATAAATCGGTTTGTCATATCAGCGTTAGCATACGTATCACGGAATCGAGTGATTTTATGAATTGTTCTCAGGTGAGCGGACATACTAGAGTTGATGAACGTGTGTTTCAGACGGAAGTCTATCGAAACCGACATCGAAGATTTTGTGATAATATTTCCCTAGAAAGCATTCTGAGTAAAGTCCTTCTGTCTCATGACCAAGTAAGTGATATCAGAACCCTAGCGTATCATTGTCATGACTCACATTGGGTACTTATTCCGTCGATATCCATCTTGCAATAAAAGACAAGGGAATTCATGTGGACAATAGCATTTGGCACATACACGTTGTCTCTGGTGTATCTATCACATATATCAGGTGCACAAAAGACCACGCATAACATACAAGTTCGAAATCACCCATCCCGGTTCCTAAGTCAGTTGGTACGGGTCACTCGTAACCAACCTAACAATCTCGCACCCATCCTCCCTCCCGACCTTCAACAGTCCCACAAACCTCGTACTCCCCCACAAATAATCAACCCTCTTCACCCCCCTTGCCCTCTCCGCCTCGTATCCATCCTGTCCCCCCGGCGCAGCCCTACACCTTCTCGTAAACGCCCTCCACACACTCTCTATATCCTCGCGTGACAACTTTGCCCAGTCATCATGCGAGATCGGCAGCTGCATATGACGATGCACAGCCTGCAAGACATCCTGTACGGTTATCGGAGGCGGGTCGTACCCCGCCCTCACGTAGAATTCAGACAACTCAGACGAGAGCCCGAGATCGATCTCCCATTCCTGCGGGAGGTTGTCTGACACGATGCGCAGACGTGTGATGGGCGGGTATGTCACGGGCTGTGCGAGGTCTTCGGGTGGAACGCTGGCTGTCTCGCCTCTGTGGGTGTATAGAAGGGGGTCTGGCGTGGGCAGAGAGAGGTCGAAGAAGAAATTGGGGATGGGGACTTCGGCGTTTAGAAGAGGATGGAGTTGGAGTGAAGGGTGATAGGCGGAGCTGAACGAGTGCCAGCGGGGCGGAGGTTACGGTGATACGCCTGCGGGAGTGCTGGGGAAATTTCCGACATCGTAAAGGGGCGCAGAGAACGGAGGGGGTGCACCAGCCCACGGAGATTGTTATGATGGGAGGCGGTCACGTCGGGGTTCCTGTAGAACGTTGTACCCTGCCTGATGGACACTTTGAGTGGTGGGAAGGGTGTAGCGTTCTGGGGGCAAGGGAATGGCTCCGCGGTTTGGTGAGGCGTTCAGAGAGGACGGGCGTGAGTATGGCGAGGAGGGGTAGAGCGTCGAGTCGGGGACGAAGGGCATCGAGGGCCTGGGTGTGTAGGTGTAGGGAGCTCGCTGGAACGGTGTGTCGTAGGTAACCGGGATGGCGGATGGCCGGTAGACGAACGGGCCTGACATGGCGTGGAGTGGGAGCGAGTCAAAGAGTGGGCTTGATATAAAGTCCCAGTGCAATTGTATCGCAACGTGAAGGAGTGGTGTGCAGATGTGCGGTGAGAGATGATGAGAGCTCGAGCAAGGCAGGGAGCTGTGTTCCGTATCAGATTGGTTTGATCTCCGAATCGGCCGGGCAAACCCTGTCATAGATGCGAGCAAGCCAGCCGTTTCTTTTAAACCAGTCAGCGCCTTGCAAAAACGATAGGAAATACACTAACCATTGACGCAAAGAGAAGCCACAGGAGAGGGGGAGGTACGGTGCGAATTCCGGTTGGAGTACATCGTGGTGATATGGTGATATTCTAAAATAGGTAATTTCTCTTCCACACACTTGAACACGTTTCTTCATCCTGCTTCTGGTAGCTACATGTGGTGCTAACAGTAATTTGTATCATTACGACATCTCACGGCCAAATCCAGGTGACCTCCATTTTTTTTTTTTTGACCTCGATGGGTGGGACTAACTAACCAACCCCAGCACTAGTGCCGGGGTTCAACTCCGGCATACCTTTTTGTCCCTCAATCGAACGCTTGTTGAATTCTAGTCTTCAGTTTCATCGAACTCTCGTCTGAGCTCCTTTCCCAAGATAATGGCTGACATACCTCCACCAGGTTCACTCGACATTGCTGAGAATCCTGTACCTGGCACAGGTAGACAAGGCACAATGCCTCCACCTTTGGGTGTACATTTCGATACAGGAGGCGGGCACGACCTGCTCCACGATGCAGCACAAGCGCAATTCTAGTATGCCTTTGATTACCTTTTCGCCACATTTCTTAGACTCAGGTCTACATTTATCTGTTTCTAGCTCTCCCTGGCAAGCCGAAGCTCAGCCATCCTCATATACCCCATCTGAGAACTCGCCAGACAACCCAACCAATGTCTCCCCATTAAGATATAAATTCGCCTTCCTTCTCAACATGCTACAGCGAGAGATCTACTTGTATTTTCTACTTACCTTACCGTCGCTTTATGTTTCGCGCGTCAATGAAATTTTTGAAGAAGTCAAACGAAGTAACTCGGAGATCTCAGTGGGACCGGGCTATTCTCTTAGGGCCTTTGAACCCGGACACGTCGATCGTCTCATCAACTCATGGGAATACTTCATTGGCTCTCTGGTCAGTGAGTGGAAAACCCTTAATATCATGTCAGTATTGTTATCAGCGTGAGTGCATTACCAGTTCCTCAGTGACTTATGTTGATCATCTTGTAATCAGTGCAATCCTAACGACACTCCAACTCGATGGTGCTATCACGGACCCTTACACTCGATATTCAGGCTTCCTGTCTCTTATGTGCTCCCTTATGAGCCTTCTCTACGGGTGTATTTATATCATCAGGTTCAATACAATGCGCAGAAGTCGTGGAATAATGGGATGGGAAACGGTTAGAGAATTCACACACAATAAGACTCGTTCCTGACTCAAACTTCATGCTTTTAGCAAGCACAGAAAACAATAGCATCCGTCTGGTGGAACGTTCAAATACTGCTTGCGATGCCTATTATATGGTTCTCGTGGTAAGACCTTCTCTCTTCTCGCTAGAAACTTGTACGACTCTCCATAGGTCCTTCATATTCTACTTGATCTGTGTCATGACTTTTGTATGGCGTACTGGGACAACCAGTGACATTGTACTCCAACTCACACCGCTTGCTGCACTTGGCCCTCGCATCGCTGTCACATTCACCCTTATATTAGGCATTGTCTGCCTATGCCTAGTCATCCGCGAGTTTCGTCAGTATCGACATGAGATGAACAAAGAGGCGAAAGAGATCCTACTATATGAAACTTATCAACAACGACCGGTAATAGAACCCCATATCAACCAAGTGTTACCGATGGTCGATCCTGGAAGATCATCTCCGCCGGCTACGCGACTTCGCAGATCAACTACAAGCAGATCCGTTGTGGCTACTCCTGTAGCTGGCCATGAGGGCAGTGGATTCAGACCTCCGTTAGTTCGCAATCAAGATATCTCTGATGGACAATTGATCCAGCATGACTCGGACTCTGAGGAATACGATTTAAATAATCTTGCGAGGCGACCGATGAATTGGAGAATGGATTATGAGCCTATTAATGACAGGACACAGACGCCTCATGCAAGTATTGATGGTGCGCTCTATTCTATCCCCCCTTTGAAACAGTGTTGAGACATTGAAGTGTTTGTTCTCAATTTAAAGGCTCGATAGAACGAACAATTCATGACATGCTCTCTTACCTCCCTTCAGAACCATGCATCATATATGACCTCCACTTCCCCCCAGACTTACAAACCCTCTCCTTCCCTATGCTCGGGCGTCCCTACGACCACATTGACTTAGCCCAGCTGGCGACTAACCCACCTGTCGACCATATGCGGCTGTTCCATCCTTTGTTGCCGTGGTACATCGATGTGAAACAAATACACGAAAATGGTGTCACTATCGAGGATGTGATTCGGCAGATATACTTGAACCTTCAGTTAACAATTCGTGAAGAACATTATTATAATGAGGAGTTGGAGAATGAGACAAGGGAAGGGATCTGGAGGACGTATAGGATTAGGACGCAAGGAAATGAAAAGGAGAAGTGGAAGTGGATTAAGAGGGTGGATTATCTGGAGGATCAGATGGTTTTGGTGGGGCTTGTTTACGCTGGGAATGGGTTGTGGGAGATGAAGACGATTTCGTGAAGGGGTGTTTGATAACGGTGGGTCTTTTGTGTTTCTTTAGATGATGCGAGGATTTGACCAAGATTTGACAGGTTTCTGGTATCATAAATTGTTCGTCAGCGCTAGGTGCAGTTTTATCTCGGATTACTATATGTCATCACCATCAGCTATCGTTGTCTCTGTAACTCAATTTATCCTATTGACACTCACCAGGACCTGTACAGGATAGATCACTGACGGATCGTTTCGCACTCCTCTAGATAACTATTGAATAATTAACAGAGGTATGGCCTACAGCCGGACCTTGTCTCCTCACATATGAGCTCTATGCATGCATCATTCGCGATGTACCTATGTGATTCCAAGTTTGAACACCTGAGATTTCCAAAAAAAAAAAAATCTGATTTACACATCTCATGGAGATCGAGATGACTCTTTCCTTCTTCCCGAATCCCGTGGCACTACACGGCACCAATTAGTAAGAAAGATGTCTTCTCATGACCCCAGTCCGATTTAGATATCATAATGTCTGTGCGCTCAGTGTGCATTCCACCACAAATGCAAAACAATCCCTCGACCTTCCGCGGTACACCTGGTATAAAGATCCGAGGTTTTCTTCCTTCGAGTCATGCTCGCTTTTTTTTTCCTCTTTGTTTTGGTTTCTTTTTTCCGAGTCTTTCTCGCACTCAGTTCCTTTCTCATCTCCTCTCCTGCGTGATCTCGAGCTGTCACTGACTGATCATTTTTGTAGATCACGAACGTGTAGCTGTGTCTGCTCACTTGGACAACATGACATGACTGCGAACGAACGATTTTCGGACACGCAACTTGCTCCCACTCTGGACACGTGACTCACCATCTAGGATATACGAAGGCGAGGGGTGAGACGAGGCGAGGCTAAATGAAGGACGGCAACGCACCTTTTACCTGAGCTAGAGAACGTAGCGGGCTTGGTAGACATAACAAGCTTGCCCGTCAGCGTTACAGCTCTCCCGGCGGGGTTAGTGCTCGGCATGAGAATTGTACAGGACAATGTTGTAGGCACTAGTGACAGTGTAAGTCGTGATGTCGATGGAAATTTACTGAGGATAGTCACAGGGTAAACATAAGTGTAAACGTACCAACAGTTACAACACTTGTCTGCATTACAGCTCCCCCCAATGTGGTCAGTGCTCAGAACGAGAGGTGTAGAGAACGAGGCTAAAGGCGCATTATCATTCTAAACTCATTCCAGACCACGCTACACTCACAAGAAGAGAGGGTGAGATAAGAATGAATGACAAATGACAAGTTGTGAAAGATGGACAGGTTTGTGGGTCATAGGGATCGTAGGGTTACAAGTGGTTAAATATGGAATCAAATTTAAAATTCGAGAGAAGGGAGCGAAACAGAGGAGACGAACTCAAAAGCCTGCGGCAAGATACAGAAGGTTGGTTGGCGGTGAGATCGGTCATAGCCACCCGAAGTATGTATGCGCATTTCACTCGTTTGCTATCTACGTGGATAATAGATCAGTGATCAGCAAAATGAAGCAAGAATGAAGGAAAACGTACACTCAACGTCCTGGGGATCGAATTTCAAATTTAAGGGAAGGGAGCGAGACAGGAGAGGAATACGAAAGGGCGAGGCGAGGCGATGAGGGTTGGCTGGCAGTGAGCTCGATCGTATCCACCCAAAGTATGTAATATGTATGCCCCGTTTGGCATGTACAAGGATACCAGAACATCGATGATCAATAAGATCAAGGAAGAACGAAAGTAAACGTACATTCAACACCCTAGACTTCTTAGCCTCATGTTAAATTCCCGTTTCGACATCCACATGCTCCTGTACGAGCTCTTTATGCGGGCCCCTGCCATATACATCGCCCTCATGCATGTCCATACCCGACCCCATAACCCATGCTCAATCTGCATCCCATACCCGCCCTCATACTCGAAAATCCGCTTTTACCATCAACGTCGCAAGCCTAAATTCACGTGGTGAATGGAATCTGCTGAAGGGAGAATTAGCTCGACCGCAAGCAATGGGATGGAGAGGGGAGAAGGAAGGGATTGGAGAGGTAAGGGTAGGAAGGAATACGCGTGTGCTGGGAGATCCTGATGCAGCCGCAGTAGACTTGACGGAGTGGGTGAAATGATGACATTCGTCTCCATTCATGGACGAGGTCGGGGGTACGGCCAACTTAGCGAAGTTTAGACACAGCAGATGGTGGTGCGAGGTGCGAGGTTTGACGGTGATGGGGCCGCCATGGTGGTTTGAGCATTGGTGTGGATTCGATGGTATACATTGGGTATACATAGCTATGATCATGCTGGTCGAAGTTTAGGATCTCGAACAGTGGGCGATTAGATCGATTAGATTAGATGCGGTTTGAGTTTTTTTTTTTCGTCACACCTTCGAATTCGATACCTCTTTGAACCTCAAGCTTGTACACATTTGGAAATTCCTTCAATTCACTCCTCAATTGATCGGATACCTACCTTAGTTTTTGGTCTCTTCTTCCCGGTATCGACTCGGACTTTATGCTGGCCAGGCTTTACCTGCTTCACTTATTTGGTCATGAGACAGAAGGACATTTTACTCAGAATACTTTCTTGACAAGATCTTCGATGTTATTGCTCAATACACTTCCATCTGAAAGACGCTGTTCATCAACTCTAGTATGTCTGCTCGCCTGAGAACGATTCATCAAATCACTCAATTCCATGATACTCCAAACACGGCACGTATGCTAACGCTGATATGACAAACTGATGAATACGTCTCCGATTCAGGCTTGGCCAGATTAATTGTCCTCAGATGGAACCATTCTATGATAATTATGCCCATCTGTTCTCACTCGTCACACTAGATGATTCAACGCCATGCGAATGAATGATAACTCTTAGTGATGCAGAGCGTGCTTTCACAGAACCCGAAAGCTCCTTACTCCTCATTCTCAGGTAGAAGTCTCAGCATTCAAAGCGCACTGCATCCATGATCAATCAAACAAGCTAAGTACAATTTTTCTCCCTAAGACATAAAACAAATCAGAAGGAGATGTTAGTGTAGGTAAGGAAGTTAGTACAAAGACATGAAGGCAACGATGGGCGCAAGGATAACCCAATGACTCAGATGAGAATGGATGGTTAGTGGAGTCGGCGTTTCCTTCGTCGACTTTGCAATCGGATTCGGCTGCGCCGTTGGCTGATGATGAGGTTCATAGCAAAAATAAGGACCGCAAGGACGAATAGGCCAACGAGGCCAACGACAGTGAATGTGCCGGCGACAGCGCCGGTGTTTTGAAAAAACCTGAGGAGTGGATTAGTCTGTAGTTAGGATATATGAAGGCACGAGGGCCGAACGAGAGGAGAGGAAATGAAGAAAGGCAACGCACCCTTTATCTGAACTCGAAACTGAGGTAGCAGAAGATGTAGTGGGAACCAGCACGCTCGTCGGCGACGTGACTGGTGATGTCGATGGATATTTACTAGAGATAGTTGTGGCGAACGATTCAGGTCTACATTTTATGGCTTGAGTTAGGAAAGGTTAAACAAAACCGGTTAGATACCCACCCAAGTTCGGTACTGTGGTTCATGGCTTGAATCAGAAAAATTGAACCTTGGGCCATGTAGATACATACAAAGGACTGGAACTGGGTGATGTCGATGCAAGATTACTCGAGATACTCGTGTTGAAGACTGAGGTTTTTGTGCTGTAGACTACGCTTCTGTGTTTTATGGCTTGAGTTAGAAAAGGTGAAAAAGCTGGCTAGATATACACAGAGACCCGGAGTGTTTGTGTAAGATATATGAGGGCACGGGGGCCAGACAAAGGGAGAGGCAATAAAGAAAGGTAACCCACCCTTTATTTGAACTTGGAACTGAGGCAGTAGAAGGCACGCTCGTAGGACTGAGACTGGGTGATGTTGATGGAGGATTGCTGGGGATATTTGTGTCCCAGACTGGGGGTCTATGTTTTATGTTTTGAGTTAGGAATGGTGGAAAAGCTGGCTAGATATACACAGAGACCCGGAGTGCTTGTATAAGATATATAAAGGCACAGAGGCCAGAGGAGGGGAGAGGAAACGAAGAAAGGTAACACACCCGTTGTACGTTGAACTCAAAACTGAAACAGTAGATGATGTAGTGGGCATGATAAGCGTAGACATAGTCACAAGACTGAAACTGAGTAATGTAGATGGAGGATTATCGGGGATAGTCGTGGTGAAGGTTACGACGTTAGGTTTTATGCCTTGAGTTAGGAAAGGTAAAAAAAACCGACTGGATACACAGGCAGAGGACTAAAGCCTAAAATGAAGTGAAGGAAAAGAATGAAGGGGAGTACGGGTCATGAGCAAAGGAGAACTTGTGGTCGAGAGACAACAAAGAGCCTGGGCCCCCATCCCAGTTTTAACTCATGATCGAGTGCATCGCCATGCTGCTTGCCGAAAACCATCAGCATCAAGACGGTTGTACATGTGGAATCAGCCCCGGATCCTATTCGTTTCAAGTTGAGTAACATGACCGGCTTTTGTGCAGGCAGAACCCGCGAGGACTGGAGATACTAGCAAAGGGTCCACTTACGGCTTGAGAAGTCTACCATAGAACTCCGATACCTTTTTTTGCCGGCATAGGAAACAGACAGTTTGCGATGTCATTGGAAGAAAGACACGTTTTTCGCGACTCTCGGAGAGGCAGTGAATGCCGTAAGCTCAGGCATACAGAAAAAGCCGTCAGTCTAGTGCCGTGGTCTACCGTGAGTGGCTGTGCTTACTGCCATGAGCGGCTGTGTTTACTACCACCATGATTCTGTTTTGTAAAGAAAAAGGATGGGAAGTTACGACCTGTGCAGGATTATGGGAGGTTAAATGCGGCAACAGTTAAGAATGCATATCCATCTGTAGTTCTCAACCAGGAACGGCCATCAAGGGAGCATCTACATAGGGGCGAAAAATCACTTGAAACAGTTGCGCTGACTCTGTGCACCGCCGCACCGCGCAATGCGCATCAAAGTGTCAAGTGGACTGTACTGCTAATATGATCATTTTCACACCGCGTGATCAGTGATCACTACACGTCCCGTCGTGCTCGAAGAGGTTCGAAGCGCATAGTATGTACTAACACCCAACTCCTCTCGCGCTCATGGCTTCAGGCGATCCCTAAAGCACGACCTCGTACAATTATAAGCCCTAGATACAAGCACACAGGAGTATAGCTCAAACATAAGAGCATCCAGACAATGAAGAACTTATGTGGTGCAGTGTTTGAAGATCCACATTTGAACCGCGGTATCCCCTTGGGTTCCACAAGATGTTTGCTTTTATTAGAGATAAGAATGAACAGAGATGACAAGGGGTGAAAGACTTAGAAGTTTGAAGCAGCAAAATATGGGGAATCAAATTTCAAACTTAAAGGGAGTTAGACAGAGCAGAAGCCTCCGGTGAGATCGCTCGTATCCACCCAAGAGATGCACATATATTTAACTCGTTTGCGATCTACAAGGATACCAATATAACATCAGCGATCAATAAGATCAAGAAAGAACCAAGGAAAACGTACATCCAACGCCCGAGACTTAGCCTCATGATAACGTCCCATCTCCACACCCGTACAAGCTCACTATACAGCCCCCTGCCATATACGTCGTCCGCTGCTCCTCTGCCATGCACCGCCCATACTTTCTGCGCCTGACGCGGCCTAAGATTGAGGATACCAGCGGGTTGTATATGGCCCTGCTTTATACCACGGGCTCACAGTCAGGATGGGTACAAATTACGATTCACAATTCTCTCCAAACTCAACAGAAGGGAACAAGACCCAGGAGAGAAACACAAAAGCATGAGGCGAGACACGGAGGGTTGGTTTGCGGTGAGATCGGTGAGATCAGTTGTATCAGCACGATGTATGGCGCATATATTTGACGAGTTTGTGATCTACATGAATGATAGAAGATCAGTGATTACTGTGACGAGACGAAGGGGATAATGAAAAAGGAGTACGAACATTGAACGCCCTGGACTCCTCAGCCTCACGACAACTTCCCCCACATGCTCCTGTACGAAAGTTTATGCCTGCGTCTCTTATGGACCCGGTTTGTGGTGGGGAACAAATCATGATTTGGCAATATCCTACGTTAGGCCTAGAAAACAGTGAAGAGCGGTATGAGACCGTCGTAGTATCTCTCAAACATCACTGGCTGTGTGGGTACTGGGCGGCAATGGGGGGGGGTCTACGTGTCCATACTCGATGTTTCGTGAAGGGTAAGCGTAGGCGTGATACTGCACTGCATGTACGTGTAGTCAATATACCCTCGTGCATGTCCATACCCGGCCCCGTAACCCATGCCCAATATTGATCCCATACCCGTCCTCATACTCCGATCTCTACCTTCATCATTGACATTGCAGCCTGATTTCGCGTGGCGGTGTCAGCGAGTGATGATGGCAGGATCTGTTGACGGGAGAATTAGCTCGAGCGCAAGCAGTGGGAGGGAGTGGGAAAGGAATGGATGGAAGGGACGAGGGAAGGAAGGAATACGTACGAAATGGAAGATCCTGAAACGATCACGGTAGACTTGGAAGATGCAGTGGACAGAGTGAATGGACCGATGACATCGGTTTTCCATTGATGATCGATGAGCATCGTGGTGGACGAGATCGGGTGCACGGCTGATGTGGGCGCCAGGGCTTGTGGTTTAGAAGGAGCCGACGGTGGTACTGGGTGCGATGTCTGTCTGACGGGCTGACAGCGACAGGTCCAGGGTCTACGTGCCCGTACTTGATGCTGGAAGAAGTGTAGGCGTGGTCCTGTATTGTGTGTGCGCATTGTTAATGTACCCTCGTGTGCGTCCATACCCAATTCCATACCTAAACTCCCTCCTGATCTGATACCCGCCCTCATCATCGACGCCTAGATTCGCGAGGCGCTGTCGGCAGGTGAGGAAGATTATAATGGACCGATGAAATCTGTTGACAAGTAATTTAAATTAGCTTGGGCACGTACAGATGGAGTGGAGAGAAGGAAAGGACGGAAGGGGTGAGGGTAGGTAGGAAATCCTGACGTGGCTGTGGTAGACTTGGAATTTGAAGATGGAGTGGATGGAGTGGGCGGAACAATGACATCGGTCTTTGTTGATGGGATGGACAAGATCAGGCGCATGGCTAACGTGGGCAACGGGGCGGTGAGTCCGGGATCGACGTGTCTGTTGTTTGAAGGAGGGTCTGTGTAGGCATGGTCCTGCATTGTGTGCGTGTCGTTGATGTACCCTTGTGTGTCCGTACTCGATCCCATAACCCGTACCCGAACTTCTCATATTCGCCCTCATACCCCGATATCCGCCTCCATCATCAACGTCTAGATTCGTGAGGTGGCATCGATGAGTGTGAACGACTATAACGGACCAATGAAATCTGTTGAAAGGTAATTTAAATTAGCTCGGGCACGTACAGTGGGATGGAGTGGGGAGAAGGAAGGGACGGGTGGGGTGAGGGAAGGAAGGAATACACACATGGCGGAAGATTTCAATGTGGTTGCAGAGATGCAACAGTCAGAGTGGGCGAAATGAGGACATTCGTTTCTGCTGGTAAACGTTGTGGACGAGGTCTGGGGTACGGCCAACTTGGGTGGTAGTACAAAGTTGAGACACAGCCGGTGGTGACGCCGGGTACGATGTTTGTGGTGTGGATCCAAGAGGGTGGCTATAATCATGGTAGTAACTTGAATCGATCGAAGTTTACTGAGGTCATCATTATCAGTGGCATGTTCGGAAATGTTCTGTGTTACAGGCTCAGTCAGAAAAAGACCGGGAAAGTGAGATATGCACGGTAGCTATAGGCTGCCTGCGTGGCATGCTTGTCGGCAAGTGGAGATGGAGTGGTGCGTCTAAGCTCTGATGGAAAAAGGAATTGCATTCAACGAATGCATGCTTTATCTATGTATGAGACGGAAAGGTCTAACGTTAACTGAACCTTCAACTCGTTCTGTTCTTTGGCTATACATTATGAGGCTCCAATGACTCCTGCAACTCCAGTATAGTAGCGTGAACAGATATAATTGAGCATGGTCCGCGTATCAAGAAAATCGTAAATGAAGGATATACAAGCTACATATTTCTTGATGAAAATATTAACCTCGTGAAGATAACGGGTACTCACGGAGATTATAAAAAGGATGTCCAGGAAGACATGGTATGCAATTTGGTCTGCAAATCTACTACTAGACACAAATTGACCAAGGCAGCGTAAGACGAGCTGTGTGCCAGTGAGCGCCTGCATAATCTACGGGATGCGATGGATCGGAGTCACCCACCTGCAGGAAGCAGTACACGATTCCAGAGTCCGCTAAAAGGTATAATACGATCTTTGACTTGAAGATTGACAGATTCTTGTTCTTGAATCCCCGCAAAAACTTCAAGTGTTTCCTACATCGGCCAACAACAGTTCTTCTAAGAAAGCTAAAACACGATATGACTGCACATGGACTCACCAGAGAATCCATCCAATGAAGGATGTAGCAATCAAATTTGTCGTGAATGCCAACCAGTTACTCACGACTTCCAGAACAATAACAAATTGCTTGCTGGCGAGAGCTGAAGTTGTTATGCCATGAGGCAAGGATATAAAGATCAATGCCATCAGTACAGTCCCTACAGGGGGTAGCGCTCTTTTAAGCTGTAGAGTGCCGCTGGATGAAGGGCATACCAAAGGAAAGCACGCACAACGCAAGTGACAGATACAATGCCCACGCGCGTTTTCCGAAAATAGTCCATGCGCGCCATATAATGAACCCGTCATTAAATATTGGCTTGGCAATATTGAAGTAATCTCAATAGACAGCAGAGCGTAGTACTCACGGGAAGCATCTGGAACCAGCCGACCAGTGTGATGTTGATTGGAATCAGGCTCGAATTAGCCGCTCTAGTTCTTTGTGACAAGGGCATGGCGCTGATGTTGAAAACCTTGAAGAAAATGATTCTTGACATGAAGACCAGTAGGGTGTATCCGAGCATCGATACAAGACCAATTACAGATATTATCACCACTGGTAGTGAGTTGGAGGTTGTCCGTAGCTGCCTAATACATGAGACTAAACATCAAACAACCATGGCCCATGATTATTATAGATTCATCTACGTACCTGATATGAGAATAGATAACCATAATAAAAATTGGTGTGAATACTCCTGTGAAATAGCGATTAGCAGCAGTGGAAGACAACAGATCCTATATATGCACCAGTACATAGGGTGAAAACCGCTGTGTTCGCGATCGGTATGCCGTGCAGTAGGTTCAAGGTTAATTGAAGAATTGCTTGCCGTTCATCGGGCGTCATTGACCAGCGTAAAAGAAAAATTCAACGTGCTTCAAAAGAAGGCAGAGAAGACGGGATGCTTCTTCGACCGGCAACACAGTTTGAGCTTTTATCAGGAAGCCGTGACAAGGGATGTACTCGATCATATGGGACCAAGTTAGGCAGTGTTGCGTCTACGATATGTTTTGCCTGATATGTCGGAGTAGATGTGGTGATCATCACAATTACCCGCGTACTTATCAAGGCTCCGCATGTGACCAGCCTGGAAATTTTTTCCGATTTCAATGTTCTTCATAAGCAGAATGATGGGATAGGACAGGCGCCAAACATACAACTGATGTGCTCTCGTTGCTCGATGTGCTCTTTCCAGATTCCAGAAGGACACTAAGTAGCTCGAGAAATTTCTAGAAGCCAAGCTGGCTACAAACAAGGAAGGACGCCCAGTTTAGACTGATGGAACAAAATCAAAGCTTACACAATAGAAGCGGATTAAAGAGTCGATCACCTCAGGCCCACAAGGGCGCCTATAAAGACAGATTACCTGTCAATCATGAGAAAGAAGTAGGGTAGGCACCAAATCAGGTGGTCAACGGACTTTCCAATTAAGATGTGAAATGGCTATAAGTACAGGATCTCCTGACGCTTACAGCCCCTGTTACAACATCCAACGGGCGCGGGTGTTTTCGCGCTAGCCAAGCTAGTGTTGACGACACCTTGACAGTTTGCTGGGCTTGGTTCCGGAAACACGTTCCTATTTCTTCGATATTGTCAAGAATAAATAAGAACAGCCTTAACAAGCTGTCGATTAGCTTTGAATTAATCTAACCAAGTGATTGAGCTCTTGAGAGGCGGCGGGTGCTTCAGTGATTCGTGTGAAAGATCATTCTAAATTCGAATTGCCGGTGCAATCCGGACCGTTCGTTGTCTCGCATTGACAAGATATGTAGAAAGATAGAAAGAAGTCGCGAATCTTAGAGGTTGGGATTTGAGGTAACTTGATCCTTGATCACAATAAGATCCGTTGAGCCTCTTCCGACTCCTGAGCGAGTCTTCCTTTGTCACACGACCAGTGCCTCAAGCTCTATTCAAGCTTCAAGCCCACATACCACCTTCAATGTAGACAACGCCCATGACTTACTCAGCCTCTGTAACTCTCATTTCATATGAGTGTTCGTTGATGTCTTGCGGGTTGGTCCACATTGGTGAGCAATGACCATTTTCAAGAACCGTCTAAAGCTCCACCGCCGCCGTAAGATGGACGGAATACTTGATCAATGCCTCAAGTTTCGCGTCCTCTATTCTTCTGATCCAACGAAGACTGTGCTTGATGACCGCCTCCAGAGGCGGATAGCAGGGTTTTCGCAACTCTTGACGATGCATGAAAAACAAACGTCCTAGTTGAGGTCTGTGCGCACATCGCATGTGCACTGGAAGTCGTCTGGACAGAGCTTTTCTTGGCGTTTTGCGGTGGGCATGATGATGTTGGTGTAGTGATGAATGAAAAGTTCTTCTCCGACGCTGATGGGGTGCATGGTATGCAGGCGGAGGGAGAACAAGGGAAGATAGAAAATGTACGAGATGTCGAGAGTGCAGCTGGAGGTGAGGGGATGTGTCAGTATGGCGAGTTTGGGATGGAGATGATCTGGACATACCTATAGTTGATTCTAAAAGGGATTTGGAAGATACCTGAATTACAATTCTTTCTTCCGTTCGCCTGTTTCGCCGATGTTGATCGCTATTCCGTTTGTCCTAACTCAACTATAGATAGGACCTGAGCCGTCCTCGGTATGACAATCATGAAGCTCAAAGAACGTTTCATCATCCGATCTATCGATACAGACTTAGAGGAGCTTTCTGACCTCTGCAAGGTGCACCTGAACACACTGAGCTAGAGAGAGCTTCAGATTGTCAGGGGTGAGGGGGAATCTGAAAGTACATGCTGAATGGGGCCACGAGGAGATGACGCTCTGTGAGTATGAAGTTCCGCACAAGATCCTTCATCGCAAACATGCCGAGGCCATGCGCCGATGAGCTGACACGGTGATGAGCCTCTCATGGCTCTGAAACCAATTCAGGAAAATTGGGGATGGAGGAGATTGCGCGTTTCGGCCTTCCGTCTTTGAAAAGACATTCTGTCCAAGTATTGGGACCAATAGCGGAAATATCGTCGGTCTGGGCGTGATCGTCAGCAAAACAAAAGCATGATTGTTGTGCTCCGTATTGAGCCCGTGACCCAATCCGAATTGCAGTTGTTTTGTAATGTAATGCTTGGGGATCACTAATTCTTCTGTTACTAGATGCAGGTCAGGAAAGAAAAGAATGCCACTTATTTGAAAATCTAATTTTCCGATAGGCAGGTTCACACTAATACGACCTGGATCTGTGACAGAGAATGGGTAGGGACGTATCGTGGAGTTAATTACGGTAAGTCTTACCTAGTGCTGTGACAGCGCCACCAGTTTGGATGGGTTTATCAATCATTGGCGCCAGTGCTGGAGGATATGTTAGGTCAATAAACAATTGAGAGGGCAATCAATTAACTTGTTTTGGTGCTTTCGCCCCTGACATTCTCCTGTTTCATTAGATTCTTCGTCTTCCTATTCAAAAATCTTCTCTTCACTGCAGAGGCACGATAGCAGCGGGCACGAAGGTGAGAGTATCGTATGAGCCGTTCATCATGGATATCCTTACCAGTCACCCGAGTTGCTTTTTTAAGTAAGTTGCGGATTGTTCAAGGAATGCTCATACGACAGGAGTTACAAGTCACGATAGTATTAGAGGGTCGACAATCGATGTGTTTTTCCAGAAATCGATAACTACAACGCGTCAGAGAGTGCGTGGGATCGTCGTTGACCAAGACTCAATGCCATGTCCTGGCAGCAGAAACATTATCGAACACTTGGAAGGGCACCTCGAGCTTGGAAAGTACTTGGAATTCATCAAGGTCAGGAGAATCAATGTTCGGAAGAGCTGATCATACACTTACATCTACAACACTCTTCATGATAACGCGTACGGCCTTGTACATGTCAACCTTATTGGAATAATCCTCTTGCACTCTTCCCAACAAGTTCACGCTCTCGAACCCAACCCCCTCCTCCAAATGCTTCCTTCAAGTTGCCAAAAAGCCCGCTCTCACTCCCATGGCGACTTTTCCTGCTAGGAATCTTCTTCACCGGCAATCCAGAAGTCCACCCTTCCCCCCCTCCCCTTCCTCGGGCTCCAACAACACACACTGCTGCCTCTGATGGCCCTCCCAGCATGAACGGCGGATGTCTGTGCAAAAACGAAGATACAGTGGGTTCGTGATCGGGAGCAGGATACTGTGAATCATCGATGGCACGGCATGGACTTTGGGCTGCGGGTCGTCAACGCTGGAGCCACGATCCGTCTCGTGAACGGCGGATGTCTGTGCAACAACGAAGATACAGCATGTTCGTGATCGGGAGCAGGATACTGTGAATCATCAATGGCACGGCACGGACTTTGGGCTGCGGGTCGTCAACGCTGGAGCCACGATCTGTCTCGTCATCGTCGGGTGAGACGTGCTGTTGGTTTTCTGCTATTCAATGAGAGACGATCTGGTGCTTCTGGCTGGGCCGATGGTGAGAAGCGTTCCCAACCTCTGTCCGCAGGTACCCATCAGCTCTTTCTCCATACAGTACGTCACCAAAGTACATACCTGATGATTTGTACAAGCCCGAGATAAATCCCAGTGCCTGCTGCGCCACCGACGCTCATCTCTGTCTGGGCTACGCCTAGTTCCGATGATAAACGAGGCCTTTGTTTCGAGGATAGGGAGGGAGCGGGCGAGGAGAGACCAGAGGAGAGAGAGAGGCATGATGTGAATCGATTGATGTCGAGTCGGAGTGGATCGCAGAGGCTCGGATCCTGAGCCTGACCCCGAGCCTAATCCATGCCGTGAAGAAGAGCGGGACGTCAACTTCATGGGAGTGGAGGGTGGAGAGTGTTATAGCACTGTTTTGGGAGAGGAGCAACGGTAGTACTGAATAAAGATCTATCAGCCCCACTTCAAAGCTCGAAAGAAAATGAAAGGAGAAGCGCACCTCACGACAACACTTACAATCCCCCGCCTCCACAACCTCATCATACTGGTAACTCAGGGCCCCGTTACGAGAAGGGTCGATCTAAGTTTGGGCGTTAATTGTTTCTTTGGGGCTTCAAAAACACCATGAGCATGGGGAGAGATGTGACAGAAGAAGACGAGAGACTTACGCAGCGGCGTTTTTACCGTACCTCCCTCGCCCTTTGTACACCGAGTTGTCTTTGATCCGTTGTTGAGGAGGATTGGCGGGTGTCGACGAAGGTGGATCTACATCCACATCCGCATCTGCACCTCCATCTCTTTCCTCTCCTCCTCCTCCCCACCTTCCTCGCCCGGAAACTCTCTCCATCCCAACTCGATACCACCTTTCGGTCGTGTGGAAACGCAGGTCTGGCGAGGTTCCAGCTAGGTCCAACTCGAATTTGGTATTGTGGGAGGGAGGGCGTCGGGTCGAGGAACAGTAGTGAAAACACTATAGAAAACAGCTGTCAGTGGAATAACTCAGTGGGGAGACAAGGACGATGAACGTACTCTGGCTTTGAGAATCTAGTTCGGTTTCAGATGACAAGATCGGTGCTGGAGACATGGGTGTCGTGGGTATCATGGGCCGGCGTTGAGGCGGGTATTTGGGCGGGACGACGTGGGCAGGGGCAGGGGCGGGGTCGTCTTCGACGGCTGGAAATCGATCGGTGAGAATGAGGATCATTTCTAGACAGACGGGAGGAGGCGTACCTTGTGAATCTTCCTCCATCTGTGACGATGCTGCAACATCCTGTTGTCTGGATGGGGATGACCTTGAGTGAGCAATCAGCATATAGATAAATAAGCACCCGAAGGACGAAAAGACATACCCAGTTTCAAGTTTGTGCGTGGCATGAATATATGTTTTGAGGGCGAACGACGGTGATGGGCTTGAAAACGAGTGGTTTTCTCGAGGAAGAGGGATGGGAAACGGTAAGAGAGGACATAGATGCCTTTGTTTGGACTACCAATTCGATGCGAAGGGGTTGAGAGGCTGTTCCAACGGCTTTTGCTGACGAACGAGGTGAAACTCCAATGGAATGCAAACAACCACAAAATCCACTCACTTCTTCTCCTCCAGCAACACACGCTCCCTCAGCTCTTCATTAACCCTCCTCACCTCCCCGACATCCTCCTCCAGCCTCACAACCCGCTCCAAACACTCCCTATACTACGTCTCCTGCCCAACTACATCTATCACCATCTGCGCCTCGAAAACATCTCGAAACCTGAGCAACTCTATGAACGCGTTCCCCTGCTGTTGTGCTTCCTGGTGCCTCTTGAGGTTCTCGTTGTTCGTGTACTGGAGCCGCTGGATTGTTTTGTCTTTTTGAGAGAGTTCGCGTTGGCGCAGTGTCTGGAGGAGGGCGTCACGTAAACGGTCATGCATGCTGGAGAAGAGAACATGGAAGTGAGACGATGGTGGATGCAAAGAAAGTGATTGTTTACACGACGGTTTGTTTGATGATTTCAACTTCGGGCCGCTTTTGGATACAAACTTTAACTCTGGCTTGAAGGCGACCGCTAACTACTACTCAATAGGTCAGTAGTCGTACAAGAGCCAGCAATTCAATGAGTTCACTATTTACAGTACCATATTCAAAAGCAATGGTATCTTGACTGGCGATTTTGCGATGTTCCGAGATCGCGGCGCTTTGAAGTTTTTTTTTGGAAGTAACACTGGGTGTTGCCTTTCTCACCGGTGATCGGTATGGAAGCGCCATGGCCTTCATGGTCTCCACAACTCACCACTTGATGCCCCCTTGGAATGCGATCAGATGCAGGCCGTGTTCTATCCGTCAGATCCAAAGCAATTTAAGAATCGGTCGTGTCATACTTAGCCTCTTCTCACAAGAGTCAAAGAAGCAGGACATATGGTATTATTTCCTTCGATCGAGGCTGATTCTAATAGTATTCAGCATGTCATAGATCATTTCTTGGACCTGAATACTTTGCAGAAAGGCTGTGCTATCTTGAACATAACTTCCTACCTCTGGGACTCCACACTAGTAAGCGCTCACGCCTATGAATTGATGTACATATTGACACCTGTCTTAAGATAGACATTTCCACTTGCACAATTTTATCATGCCTGAAATGTGGAGTTCATTAAGCATTAGGATACCGTTTGATTGCATTTTTCCGGCACCGATTTGTTTAGTCCTGGTTTTGGAAGTCGATGACGCGCAAGTTTCGATGTGGATGTTATCAAGCGTTCTCTGTATCAGGCGAGTTCATAATTGAGTCGTCACATCAAAACCTTCTAATCTCGTTAACAGGTTTCTGGAGTATTCATTCAGGGAACAGGGAACGTCATTTGAGCAATCTACTTTGCCCGATATCCGGTTCTATTTCTGCACGCTCGAAACGTTGTGATCACCAACCACGTCAATTGCCTCTCACGCACATCCGTGGTCCATGGGAATGCTTGCGGATAATGTGGGTAGACAGGATATAATTATCGTGAGCATGAGTGCCACCTTACTCTGGCTATAGATAGGTATGTTAGATATTTCTTTCCGGTATTTCCTACCATGGTGACCGAGATTTACGACCCCCCTGCAGTAACCTGTTTGAAGATTTTACTGAGAATGATTCCACGTCCACCTGCTCCTGCACTTAGAAGGGTCAGAAATGCTCCTTTACAAAATCCCTTGCCTATGATGATGCCACCTACACCTGCTCCAAGGGACGTTGCTCATAGAGAGATATTGGCAAACTACCAAATTGGACAAGAGCAGGCACTAGGAGTATTGCAAGAACAACAAAGACTGAGACATATTGCTATGGCTGAAGAGCAGGAGAGGCAACAACAAGCATTGGCTACTTTGCATCAGGAAAGGCAGGAGAGAGAAAGACAAGAAGAAGAGGAATTCAGACCAGAGGTGAGGCAAAGACAACTTAAAACACCTACTTTAACTAACAAAGTTTAACAGCATATAGATCTCAATCCTGAACATAGGCCTTTGAATGAAGCTAGGGCCCAAAGAATCTTACAAGGCTGGGAACAGCAACATGGAGCTGATCTGGAGATGGACTTTAATGGCTT
>JAGGAR010024085.1:0-25310 GCA_017657315.1 Termitomyces sp. K1Ag
GCCAAACCTCCGGAAATGATCAAGTCCGAGTTATGCACTGAGCAGGAGTGAGGCTGGAGAGCTAAGAGTCAGGCATGAGGGCCTCATCCAGCTGAGGAGTAAGAATAAATTGAGAGAAGAGAGGGGGAGCGAAAAGTGTAGAGTGGGGATGGTCTGGGAACAGCTGGGACCATGACCTGGGATTGCCTGGGAGTAGCTGGGATTGCCTGGGAGTAGCTGCTGGGATTGCCTGGGAGTAGCTGCTGGGATCACCTGGGAGTAGCTGCTGGAATCATCTGGGAGTAGCTGGGAGGCTTGAAAAGGGTAGTCCCCTGACAGTACTAGAGGTTCAGAAAAGAAAGCTAGTGAGGATAACAAAACATGCACCAATGTCAGACAAGAGCTGCCTTCAGCTTCTGAAAATTTGCTTGCTTGGCATGTGCAATGCCAAAATGAATGCATGCCTCTTGCAAGGATTCTCAGCACCTGACCGTCTCCCTGTTTTGTGGCCCATCAGCGAGATTTCTAAAAAACTAACTGTAAGAAAGTTGACTTGCAGCTGAGCAGTGAAGACATGTTGGTGAATCAAGGCACTGCCTTGGATGCATGGCCTGAACTTGGCATAGCAATCATTGCAAAGAAAGGGATCAATGTTGGCATCATCCAGCAGTTCAGTTGGTGCTGCAGGTGGTGGCAGCAGGTCCAGCATGGATTGGGCATTACAAGTAGTTGTAGAATTCATTAACAGAGAATAAAAATATGATATAAAAGAGTAAGAGAAAGTATCGTACAGAGGGAATATCTGAGAAGTCACTGGTAGCCTCTAGAGGTCACCAGGAGTTCATGACCCTGTGCCATGGCTCACTGGAGGTCACCGAGATTTGGTGACCTGACAAGTATGAGTCTCACTGGGGTCTGCTTGTTCCCTGACATGTTGTGTGATTGTTTTGTGTCACATGGAAGCCCCTTGAGTCTCACAAGTCTGGATTCATTGTGACTATTCACTTTATGAATTCAATGTAACGAGTCAATCACCAATTTGAAGGAGTTAACTTACAAGCTGTTTGACAATGCTTCAATGCCCTTTGTACACTTGGAGATCCATTCAATTTTGTCATGACACAGCTGGAGGCCAATTTTGAAACATGGACAGTTGTCAGTGCACACAATTTGAGTTGTATAATCAGCCCAGTGTGCAGCATGTTAGTGCCTATGCCCAAACATTTTTGGAAAGAGATCAGAATACATACTATTAATCTATGAGTCATATTTCTTTTGTTGATGAAAGTAAGCAGCAGCTATCACACCATTTATATTGCAAGCCATATCCATTTGTGAAATAAAGTTTACTCCCTTCAGATGCAAACAATTGCTTAACAAGATGAAGCATATTGAGCTTATGTGTATGATTTGAAGGACAGACTTCTTTTTGCAGGCTCTGACATGGAATCCTCATGCACCAATCAGTGTCAGAATCACAAAATTGATTTTCGATGCCTGTTACCTTGATGAAGTTTGTTTCAAAGAATTGATTGGAGACACCTTGATTTGAGTGGTGAAATCTCATGCACAAGTGGGACAACAACTAAGAACTCTCCGGTTCATGAATTGTTTTTTATGCTACCCAGATCTCTCCATGGACATTCTCTCAGCTGAAATTGATTCAATAATAATTGAATGTGTATGATATTGTGGAGACATCAGTATGAAAAAATTCTTGTGAGAACATTACACATAAGACATGTGTTAGATTGGTTTTAACAGGTCTGACCTGTAGTACATGACTGATATATGCAAGATTGAAAATGCTGGGGCATGAGAACATCTATAAATGGGTAATCAGTCAAATTAGGAAGGAGGACAAACAGATACAATGAACAGGAGGGAATTGTCAGGTGGGTAGAGACCTTGGAAGCAAGGTAATCCCACAGTAACACAGTATTTTATGTTAATTTAGACTCAGAGGAGTCTAAGTGCCACAAGTTGACAAATTCAAGGCCTCTGCAATAAAATGATATATGATTGTATGTTGATGCCGAGGCATGTCTCAAAAAAGACACATAAATATGTGTAAATATTTACAAAATATAAGTCAACAATTTTAAATGTGTCAAAGCAACATCATATTTGACTCTCTTCTTGCTCCATCACATTACTATTTTGCAAAACATTGACCACTCTCTGCCTGCAGGTGTTAAATCAATTGTGAGTACAACTTTTGTTCTATTTGCACCATAATTTCCATGCACTTGCCCTGCATCATGTCAAACACTGTCTATTACATGATTGAACCCCATTCTCACTGTGCTCATTTTCTCGGCATAAATCAGAAGTAGGCTGGCTTATCACTGTTGCTGGGTGATTTGACCATCTCTTCCTCCAAGCACACTCCAAATTACACTGAAGTGACAACAGTGCTGCCTGGGCTTGCATGATTGATTTAATTCTAGATCAGTCAACTGTGCCCTTTGTGGAGAAAGCACAATGTGGGCCTTCTGAACCAATGTGACTTGATCTGACAGTTGATTGTTCTTGTTTTAGACAGCCATTTGTCAAATGGTGAGTCAATTTCATAGTTCTTTTTTTGTTCTTATTGAGTGTTTATAATTTACTTCATCAGACTCTGGAGCCATCATAGATAACATTGCATCTTGGGCAACTCTCCAGGAGGTTGAGGATAGTGACTCTGATGCAGAAACTGATGAGTTGCCTGAAGAGTCTCCATTTGCGCGGAAGCAGCTTCCGAATTCCGACAAATTCAAGGCTCGCGATCAAGCAGTGGACAAAGACAAAACAACTTCAAGTATTTCCAATTTTTCAATTCCCCACGATGGAGAGTTGTATATCAAGGCCGAAATTTCCTCGACACTACCGTCGTCTAGCGGGAACCATGCGACGACAGGAATCGAGCATCAAGATGAAAATCAAACAAGTTCGCAGCCATTTCAAGTCCTTGCGTCAATGCCAGTATTCTCTCAAAACGACATCCAGACTTCAGCTACAAGTGTCAAGACACCAACCCATGGGCTTGTTGGCGGGCTGAATTCTGTGTTCGAGCAGAGCGTTCCACCAAAGGTGAGGCGAATCAAGCAACGGCAACTGACGTCTCAACCTGTATCCCTTCAAACGCAGGATGTTCCTGCTCTGGACCATGCCAATCGTAATACAAACGCATCCTCGGAGACCACCAGCACGCAAATGAGCAGTACCTCCACCCGGCTTCGAGGTCGAACGTATAATCAGTGGAATTTGCGTGGATTTGAGCCTGAAGATTTTGCTGGCGCCAACGTGAGCTCTGTATGGTTTTCAAAGAAACCTAACGTGGGAAGCGACGTTGTACGGCTTAATTTGCGACACCTCCTCGAAGCAAATAGGAAGGCGGCGTGTGCAAGCGTTGTAGGCGGAAATGAAGTGCTGTCATTTGGGACATCGACCATAACCAGGAAACAACGAGTCGCCGAAATTCTGGAGAAGACATTCGGGAATGGAAATCAAGGTCAAATTTTGTACCGTAAGCCTCGGAGTGTGCGTTGATACCGAACCAACCGAATTACTGCGAAAGGACTAACAGGTTTGTTCAGACCCGGCAAAAGACGTCTCGAGAAGCTAGCGTTGAGTCTCAAGAGTCCGCTACGCGGAACATTGATACTAAAACACTCGGTCTGGGTTCCAAGCGGAAATTAAGCGAATCGACAGGAAGCATCGCAAGCAAGCGTCCCTGGCCAAATACCAGAACTGCAATTGACGATCAAGACACCGTAGGCGACGACCTCATCGGGGTGTGGAACTTCAAGATCAACCGATTGGTTAAAGGCAAGATTAAATTGAATAAGGCGGTAAGTTCTTGCTGCAGAAGGTTGATCCCTTACAAGCCGCTGATTGATTGCGACCAGGACTTGCAAGATCTGAAGGATATGCTAGAGAGAATATCAATTCTCATGCATCGTGTTAATGTGAAAAGTATGGAGGTAAGTTTGTTGTCCAGACGAATAAGACTAGACTGAGGCTGAATTATGCCTCAGACACAAAAGCTCCGAGAAAGTCTGACGAGGTTGTCGGTTTTGCAAGATATTCCTTTTGACGACGAAGATGGTCTACGCCGACGAGCGTTAAAATTGGTGAAAGCTTGGGGAGCTTCTTGAACAATAGAGTATTTTGTGACTGGATAACACCAGCATGTAAGGTCACTTCTTGAACAGATTTCGAATTTCCTACGTAATATATATCTTGACTACGAACCTCATGTGCAGTACCTGTTTCGTTGATTCTGAATCAAAGGAGGGCGGTATGAAGAAAGGAAGAAATCACACCTCCGTTCACCGAAATCTCCAAGCCCAGGGATGATGTATGCTTTCTCATTTAAACCTTTATCAATCCAACCAGTGATCTACCAAACGAGATGAGATCAATGTGATAGTGAATTTTAAGATAGAACTATCGAACCACTTTAACTTGTGGATATCTACCACAAAAGTGCGTCAGACCTTCCGGAGATGCGATCTAAAAGTATTCAACGCTCGTTCGTCATACATACATAAACTAGGGAGGCACTGACCAAATTGATAAAGATGATTCGTTCTTCTGGAACACCATTCTCCATGAGTACTTCTACAGCCTTCATGGCCGAACCACCCGTGGCTGCAAGTGGTTTTAGTCATGTTGTTATTGGCGATGAAGATCATACCGAGCATAGGGTCAAGAAGGAGGACATAGCGCGACGCGATATCCGCAGGGAACTTTTACCAATTGTCAGCAAGAGACCGATGAGAACGTCACATTGAGGAGCTCGCCTTAGAATAAAACAGCTTTGGTAATGCGGTCTCCTCGTCCTACGATAAGAGTAAGTATGCCATTAGGGGTTGAGATGGTTACGCACCCTCTGAATTAAGATTTTCCCAATGCGAACGCTGCGACAGACTTCACGAAGACCGGCTTCCATGGCCTGTAAAGTGTTCATTAGGGGCCTCAGAAATGCTAGCGAAGATCCCCTTGCCTCGCCCGCGCGAAGTATTGACACTCCACAAATCTTGCCCTTGAATCCAACCCCCTCGTAAGTCGAACCCTAGCAATGATATCGTTACTAACACGGTCGCGTGCCGATGAACACATAACTCACAGTGGGAGTTTCAATGATTCGTTTGACCACAGGCAAATGGTTTAATCCTTCCTCTACCAGCAATCTGATGATACGATCCGAGTAGAACAGGAAGTCCCCTCTTGACGTGTTCTTGTCCCGAATGATTGTATAAAGAGCTTCAAGTTGAGCGGTCTGAGGCAAGGTGTAGACAGATTTTGGAAGAGAAGAGAGCTGTGCTGAACTGGTGTTCGCCTCAACGGCGAGAGGGGGCGTATCCGGTAGAGGTGTCAAGGACATGTGGTGGTTAGAGGATAGAGGAATGGAGGAATAGGATGTCAGATAGGGGTCATGATATCAATAAGCATTCATCTCTCCGACCAACTTGAACTGTGCACTCGCTGTCATTGCCAATCTCGACATTGAACGTTGGACTTTCGACTTCGTCACGCGTCAACGCATCCACCCTTCACTAGCCATGGCTCTGTTCTGCCTCTTATGAGTAGGTACATAGGCGTCAAGATTGAAAGATTCAAGGCGTTCTGGCATTGTAACCCATGACTACTGTGCTGCTATCTCGGTAGAAAGTATGCACATGATGTCAAGCGAATAAGCATACCCGCTTAGACGGTCTTCGGCTCTCTCTTGATCTTATGGGGGTGGAGACAGACATAAGTATGTATGTATGTACATACCACCTGGCCTTACCCACATACACTGCAGTTTCCCTGGCATTTCGGAGTTCTCCGCTTGTTCTCTTCTCAAACAGTACAATCCGGGACCTGGGGCCTGAATCCTCAAACGCCTCACTATGTAGGCTGGATCCCCTTGGGTTTCCATTTCCTTCACATGGGGCGAGTTCTCGCCTCCGTGAGCACTTTTTCCCCTTTCTGCACTGGCGCGCTTTGCATTTCCATAACGTTGTTTCTAAAACTCTTGGAGAGATAAGTACATGGCGCGTATTGCTGCTCTTATTCGATGTCTGCTCTTGATCGGCAATAAGTAAGAATAAGTAAGTGTGCCAGCAAGCCTCGGTCATCGACCCTGGGTGGAAGTAGTGAGGAAATCGGACTCCCATCCTTCGAGCCTGACTTGTCACACATGAGTGAAGCGAATATTCAGCCAGACACTTCGAATGGATATAAGGAGAGGGATGTGCACCTGTCTCTACCGGTACGCTCCCTTGTTATCGACGACATGAGCGATTTTGACAAGTTACTTGGTATGTATCTCGTTTCCTAAGCTGGTCATTCAAACTCAAATCTATTTGAGGTCCTCTGCTACTCGGCGTTTTTTGTAGGAAAGTTTTTTTGATTTCTGAGTATATGGTCATTCAAATTTCGATGCAGTGAATACTTATCTCTATGGCATAATAATGCTGCAGTATGTATCGTACCGTAATACCCGTAAGTTTCTCAATGATCAATCAGCCAGTATTCATTCAATTCCACAGGAATTAATGATACTTGGTGGATAAAGTATCTCCGCCGACTTTTTCCAATCTGGGATTTTTGGCTGATCTGTACTCCAGATACCCTATTGAGGTCTTATTCGTTATTAATACTTTTCATTGCGCTGTGTAAGTACCCCTTTCATCAATCACACTAACCTCTTAACGGTGACCATGGATCCAGTTCTATTTATATGGCCTGGAATTATTGGTGAGTTCATTGAGACATTTAAGTAATCGACGTCTCTGACCTCGTTTAAAAAGCGTCAAAAATTATGTCAATCCTGGCGCCATTGGAGGTTCGTGATATGATTATATTGCAGTCTTTCACTTATTCATTATCTTATACGGTAGTCGGTTTCTGGGTGAATTCTGTGGCTTCGATATGCATTGCCGTTATTGGCCTGATTGCCCACATTTTCTTGGCATACAGGTACGTCTACATCGCCGGTTTTTTGCAACTTGCTTATTGTGGCGGATAGATTCTTTCGTCTAACGAAGAATAAATCTGCATCTGGTGTTTTCTTTGTGACTTCTGTCACAGTTTTTGCTTTATCACTGGCCGCTGGCATAGTCAGCATCAAGCAAAATCTTACTCTCAATCAGATGTATGTTCTAACTGTTCTAGTTCCAACCCGCTTGTCTTAACAACGCACACAGGATCCTTCATCAAAGCGACCCGATCTTCCAAAGTTTGGCCTTGGCTTGGCTTATCCTACAGACGCTCCTTGAAGCTGGTCTTACTGGTATGTTGAGTAATTGTTAATTGATCTAATGCTCGAGCTCATCTATCCTTGCGCAAACGCAGTCAGTGTTGGTTATGCTCTCTTACACTGCAACCCTCCATTCATGCCGGCCCCAAGGCATCCGCCTTTGGCTCGTGTCGTTCGCGGATTCGTACAATCGGGAGGCGTTGTTTTCTTGTTTTCTCTTGCAGACTTAATCAGCTCTGCCGCCGACCGTACAACATCTGTCTTTGCGATGTTCTCCCTACCCCTTGCTCCTTTATATTCAATTGTAAATTCGTCTGTTTTTGTATCGCTATCGATCTACTAACATTGACTGTAACAGCTCATTTTTGATACCCTCCTTGCTCGTCGAGTTAGTCTTGGTTCTCCTGACATCAACAGTATGCCTGTAAATGTGAGCGTAACAGTTATTTGGTTAAACTTCAATTTTTGACTAGGTTTAGGATCCTTCTGGCATCTGGCTCCCAACTATACCCAAAACTCCAGCCGCAGAGTCTGCGAGTAATCAAAACATCAGCCTCCGTAGTATTCGTGTTAGGACAGAAGTCTTCTCAGATAGTGTCTGTCTCAGCCCCAGACGTTCTCTTGATGGTGGTCGCGACGACTTGAAAACTCCGAATGTGGTTTGAAATAATCTGAAGACTCAACAAGCGATAAACGTGCTTAGAATAATTTACATGTGTCTTGTTCAACCTCCCAAAATGTCAAATCATATGAAGAGCGAGACATCTTAATCACTGTCACTGTCGCTACTCGTATCATCATCGTTTTCGTCGTCATCGGTAGTGCTCTCGTCATCACTCTCCTCGTCAATCGACTTCTTCTTGACCGGACCACCGCGCATAGCTGCCATTTGTCCCGCAATACTATCTTCATCAGGATCGGAAATCTCGTCCTCCGATTGCTCGTCGTTAGGAAGTGTTGAGGCATCCTCAATCTTGAGCTAAGATGAGAGTCAGAAGATGTCACAAGTGAAACAAGTGAAGTATCATAAACGTACAGTGATTTCGCGAGAGGTATCCTCGTTAACAAAGCTATCGCTGACGAGTTGCACTTTCCATGTGAAGACACCAACATTCTGAGGAGCCTGGAACTGAATTTTGTAAGAGCGGTAATCACGCTCGTGATTAGGTTGGGCGAATGGAATATCGGTGACTTTCGTCGGAGGAACGACAACACGGTTAGATTTCTCGTCTCCAAGCACTATCCACCACGAAGGCTTGCGCTCCTAGAGACAGCGAACAAAATTAGACTGAAGATAGAAAAGCAGGAGAGGTATGTTGCATACCCCAGGCCAATATGGTGCGTGAACCCAGCCAGGCAGAAAATTATCCGGTGGAAGCTCTTCGGCTTCCTTCCGGCTAACGAGGAACTCTTCGTCTTTCTCGTCATTGAATTTGATGCGACGTTTAGTCTCGTCAGCATCGAGCTCTTTTTCTTGCACGGGGGCTGACAGAGGTGGAGATATCCTTAACTTGACAACAAGGAAGACAATTGATGAAGGGGTCACAATGCGCTCGCCGATTACTGAAAAGCAAGTATTATGAGCAAGCAGAGCTAGAAAAAAAAGTCTGGATGGGTGATACCTTTGAAAGCAGCATCAACAATCTCAACACGACCCCATTTCGCAAGTGCTGTCTTTACGTCAAGGATTCTGATGTCGTGCTTTTCGACGAGGGCTCGTTCAAATTCCCTGAGATCGGTAGCTTTGGGGGCAAGAGTTGAGACCTCTTCGAGTTTAATGCCAGGTAGCTGAGCAAAGCGCATGCGTTCGGGTCCAGGGAGAAGAGCTTGCGTGATGTATGCATGTAATCTCATGACAGCCAATGAAGGAGAAAGCCAATTGCGCGACGTTGCGATGTTGAGAAGGGCATTGAGTAGTAAAGGGGTTTGAAGCAGTATTTTACTTTGCTCTAGAAGGAAATGTGTTTAACAAACTGGGATATATTGACCGGGAAATGAAACCAAAAGCACCTTTCCGGAGGATAGAAGATTGAATATCAAGGCGCAACAGATGAGCATAGAGCAGGATGAGGCCTTTTCGTCTTGGTGAGTCATCTCCGCAAATCTTTTTGACTTCGTTATACTTCGAACCGGCTTTCTCTTCGATTTGTTTCTCGAGACTATCCAACTCGGGTGACGGTGCAGCTTTCTGCGCTGAAAGTTCCCACTGGAAGGCTTTAGCAAAAGTTCCAAGGACTTCTTCGAATGAAGAATCTTCCTTGAGGGTTTTGAAAAATGCGGCTGCTGACGAGGCGTTGATCCCATCCTTGGTTTTTTGACGGCTACCGAACCACCAGCGCCCCTATAGAGGAATAAGAATTTTGTCAAAGTAAAGATGCATAGATTAGATGCCTACCACAAGAGCGGGGAGGGCCCCTCCGAAAACGATCCCGTAGAAACCAAGGACCCAAATATTATTCTTTCCCTCAACAATCCATTTTGGAATAGCAATGCCCATAGAGACATCAATTCGGCCGTCAGGATTACCATACTTTTCAAGATTCTCTCGGACGGTTTCGTCGGTGAGGCTGAAGCAGATTATGAGAATTACTAATGGAATGTGACATATCTGGGATATACGTACGCTTTGTAGGCCTTGGTGATCTCGACGAAGCGGTTTTGAATGGCTTCTATTGTCATGTTCGCGGTGGCCTTGACTTTGTCAGGATGACTTGAAAATAAGTTAATGAAAAGTTGAATGAGATAATTGAACGCGCACTAAAGCTTTGAAAGCTTCTTGTAATGTGATTTAATCTCTTTCTCAGCGGTCCCCTTGGTGTTTGGTGAGCGCTGACCACGATGACAAGTGGTTTTACAACCCACCATACTGAGGCCCAATATTTCGAAGGGGTCATAGATTTTGTTCTCCAACTCTGCATTTGCAACCTTGTAGCCTACGAATCCCAGCAATACCCATCCAGCAACAAGGAAATAAGTCCTGTAGGTTTGTGAGTGGCCAGAGCAACGTAAATGGAAAGTAGGCCATACTTTCTGTTAAAAGTCGGCTTCAAGGAGCTGATCCGTTGACGTTGCTCTATACATGGTTGACATTGACAGCCAGAGAGGGGTTTTTCTAGACAAAATATGACAAAGCACATCGTGATTGATGCTCAAAGAACGCACTGGCAGGCCTGAATGACATGAGAGTGGTTGGCACGAGAACTAGAGCAAGAAAGGTAAGAAGGAAGTAGGCGGCCATATTGCCTGCCTCATCGTAGTGGTATTGAGCCATGACCGGCGCAAGTCAACGTTTAATTGTAGCGTGGCAGCCGGTATGAGCTGAAGAAACACAGATGCCCGGTGAGGGGGATTGGGAAAGAGGGAAATGTGCAAGAAAGAGCCGTCGACGTGTTCGCTCTGCTGGTCGTGACGATCGCGTGACAGAATCACACATCCTCGATCTCGTGACCCTCGAAATTTCGACTGCTCTTTTAGCTGGAGGCTTCATGCGTCTGAGGCTGCAAACCAAGCCTCCTCTGCCCGAAGTCAAAGCCTGGTTCTCTCCACATCCTGACAATGTACCTGCTACCATTGCAGAGCTCAAGCACTCAATCTGCCGACAAATCCCATCTCTGAGATCACAGCATGATGTACTTTTGCTTCTCGATGACTTTGAACTGCTAGACGACAGCCCACTGGACGTAGTCAGAGACGGAGATCTAATTCTTGTCAAGGCGCTGCCTCGCATCATAGACTCTACCGACAGTGAGGCGCTTATATCTACCTCGAGTGCATGTATTAACAGTTCCCAGCTTCGTTGCGTGTCAAAAAAAGAAAAAGGGCCTTGTCCATTCCGAGTCGACTTGTTCAGTCAGCTTCAATTGAGCCACCACCGAAAAGGAAGAAAGAGTTGGTCGCCAAGTTGCTTACAGACACAAATTTGTCGGATGAATCTGATGTGTCTTCATTCACGTCGACATCTTCGTCCTCATCTTCGTCCTCATCCTCATCCTCATCCTCATCCTCATCCTCTTCTTCTTCATCCTCTGCTTCATCGTCGACTTCATCGACCTCTTCCTCATCTTCATCTTCATCTGCGGGTTTGCCGCCTCCTACTGCACAACGCTCAAAGATTAAATCTATACACCACATCGCGCACTCGTAAGTCTCTAGTCTAACGCCAATATGCAGCTGCTCATGTCACGTCAAGTCAACATTTTGTACCCCCTGGGCGTGGAAAGCCACAAACACACAGCCGCAACCTTCGCCGGCGTCTGAAAAAGAAGCATGACAAGGCCATGCTCGCTCAATCCACCGATCCTCCCTCAGTTCCACCGAAGAACAGCTCCGCTCCAAACATGATACCCCTTGGGCCAAAAACTAATTCAACTCAGGCGGGAACTGCAGTCGGTACCACGGCCCCCAATGATTCATCAAGGATGAACACGCAAGGTGACGAACTCGCGCAGAGGACGCAGATAGTAGATGATCGCGATGCCGACATGGAGCCATCAGCCAAACAACCGCAAGGAATAACTACCATGAATGTGGATGGGGGCAGCATCATGATGTCGACATTGCGAAACAAGAATAAGCGGAAGGGTTTCAAGCAGTCCATGAGCGCACCTTTACCACGTAAAGTTGTATTTGACGAAGAAGTTGTGGCCGGAGGATCTGGCTCACCGTCATCACAGCAGACGGCGCAAACGCTGATGACAGAATTACCTGGTCCTGAGGTTGTATCAACGCGGCCGAGGCTTATTCCGCCTTCCGAGAAGCAGGAGCGAGGAGAGCTGCCCCCAAGGATGTTTGTGACCAGCGTGGACGTGGAGGAGGGTTTGTGGAGTAGTAATCAGCGTAAGAAGAAAAGGAAGCAGAAGCAGAGGGAGCAGGTCCAAGAGGATTGGGAGACTTATGATTACCAGGATACGACAATGCAGGAGGAGGACGTGCAGCTTGACTATTCTGACGGGACTGTTGGCAATGGTTTGGATTGGGACCGCGCAGAGAAAGGTTGGGACGAGTTTGTGGTGATAACTGATATTGGACAGTTGGCCGTGGGTACAATGGTTGGGTGGAAGGTATGTTTGCCCATTGCACGGAAACTTTCCTTGCTCATAGACATTTCCAAGGGCCTCGCACTCAATCCTCTTACGGTTTCGCCAGAAGTTATGCTTTCGTTGGCTTCGGTCGTTCGTCTTCCAGAGGCTGATGCAGAGCACCAAATTGTCGTCATAAAGCAGTTTCCAAGACCCGGCGGCTCCAACCCCTCATTTTCGCACCGACTTGTTGAGCCTGAGGAGGGCGAAGAGGAAATGGTTGAAGAGGAGTACACTTGGGACAATATTTTGACATCGCAATGGAAGATTGTCAAACTCTAGGGAATTGTATATATTCCTTCGTTGTTTCTCTTCTGACTATTATCTCGTTCGTACTTATGGTAATGTCAATAAAGAGTGTGAGGGGTGGTGGTACTACGCTAGGTAGGTACTTTTGGTAGACCATAACGTCTTGGTTCTATCAGTATACAATAGGTTGATGCGAATAGATAATAATACATGATGATACGAGATGCCGGGAGATGCAAGATGAAAAGCAATGCAAACAACTGATCATAGAGGTACCTGTGAATGGTCCACTAGGATACCGCTTATCCGGTTGAACACTGCTTCAGGGTATTGTCTAAAGACAATGATCAGTCAAAGAAAACGATAGATTCAAAAGAGACCTGCCTTGCTCTCAGTCGCTCCAGAAGAGCGAGTGCGCCATCCCGGTTCCCTGAACCAAGCTCTGCACGAATCATCGCCTCCCAAGTTGATGGCTGTTTAGAAGTGACGACAATGAGTGAACTTTCCGGATATTGTATGTGAAAAAAAAAACTCACTTCGCGATACACAGGCGTGCTCTGGTCTATTGTAGGCGACTCCTCCGAAGGTGAGTGCGGTGCATGGTTGTTTGGTGCAGCAACACCCTCTGGTGGATCATCGAGAGACTCAAACACCTTCCGTGCCTCTTCGATGTTGTCAAGAAGGGAGTAGCCCTTGATCAGGACGTTGGCAATGTACGCGGTCATGCGCACGCCCTCGAGGTGCATCTTGGTAATGTATTCGTGAATGAGGTCCGCGCGACGGTGAACGATCAAGACGTTGAACATAGCTTCGTAGACGATGGAATCACGCGCGATATTCATGTTGTTGAAGACTTCTACAGCTTTGTCGAGGTCCTTGGAGACACACCCGTAGGCGTTGAGGAGAGAAGCAAAGTGAGTACCCTGCATGGATACATTCTTGTCGGCTCTGAGTGTTTCAAGGGTTGATAACATTCCCTCAAGGTCGACAGGCTCGATAGACCCGTAAGCGTCCATGAGCAACTGTGATCTCCGTTAGCAAATGTGAGTGGCAAGGGAAAAAAAAAAACAAACCTTGTACGTGTGGGCACTTGGGGAGATTTTGACCTTGCGCATCTCTTCGTAAAAGTATAGGACGCGAGCCCTGTCGGGCTTTGTAGTGGTATACATTTGCATCATGGTGTTGTATGGAGGTATGCGAGGCTTGAAGGTCTTGTCTCGCGTCATCTCGCTGAACAGGAGCTCCGCAGAATGTATATCGCCGACACGGGCACAAGCGCCAATAACTGCACCAAACGTTACGCTTGTCGGTTGAACACCCTGGCTCTTCATCTGCTGGAACAGCTCAATGGCATAGTCTGCCTTGCGTGCCCTAGCCAGCTTGGAGATGATGTTGTTGTACAGATACTGGTTGGGATTGATGTTATAGGTCTGCGATTCGCGGAACAGCTCGAGCGCATTCGAAGCGTCGTCCGTAGTGTCCTTGACGTTGTAAATGAGCGCTCCGTATGCATCGGCGGTGGGCGCACCGCCATTGGCGAGAATGCGGCGCCGATGCTGGTGTGCGCTCTCGACGTCACCAAAATGCGCAAGCCCGATGATCATGGCATTCTCAACGTCGAACCACCCGTTTGTTTGGTCCACCTTGTTGTATTTCAAGCCCTGGAGCACGCGCTGAGCGACACTGTACGTAAAGTGCATCTCCTCCACGTGCCCCATGCGCCCAAGCCATTGGATGAGCAAAGCGAACGTATTCAAATAAGGAGCCCGCCCCAACTCGACAGCCTTGCGGAACTTGGCAAAGACAGAGAGGAGGGCGTCGCGGATATTGCCCCGAGATGATAATTTGATTTCGTCCATGAGCTTCTTGGACAAGTAAGAGTCGACGTACAAGGGTGCGTCAGAGGCATAGCCCGAGTCGGAGACACTGGTTTCAGAGGCAGAGCCCTCGATGGCCTCATTGAGAGCATCAACGTATCGGTCTGGGTCGTTGAGGACGCCAGTGAAACCGGCTTCATTCATGAGCGCCAGCATGTCGTCAGCACCAAGGCGTTGAGTCAATTGAAGGAGGACGTGTCGGACGAGGTTTTTGCTCATCTGTCCCAGGGCGACGTTGTACGTGGCAAAGTCGCGAATGAGTGATGGGAGACCCTGGAACGCAAAGTCAGGAATGGCAGCTTGTGGTGGATTTTCGCTGTTGGAGGCACTCTCAAGTGTGTTGGCGGCCATGAGGAGCAGCTCCCAGTCTCGAAGAGCCATGTCAGCGATGGGCAAAGTTTCCGAGGCACGGGAGAGAGCGTATGAATGTAGGAAAAAGGGGACAAAGCTAGGCGGCTGCGCGATGCGGAGTGTGCCGGCGAGACGCGCTAGTTGCATAGGGACCGCATACGGAATGTTGCCTTGGGATATCTGATAGAGCTTGTCGGTGAAATTGAGCTGCAAGTCCTGAATTTCGTGGACCGAAGGGGGAACGCCGAGGTTGTGTTTGGGGACTGTAGAAGCTTTTATAAAGTCGTCCATGTATGCAGAAAGGACACCGAGAGCCTTTTCATACATCTTGCGGTTGAGATAGGCAGTGGTGATTTCGGCCGCGATAGCAAGACGTTGCTGGATTCTGATTTCAGAAGTGTTTAAGACGTGATTCCACAACCAATCAAGGGTCCGAGCGTATTGGTCGTCATCCAAGGCTTCCAGATTTGCCATATTGGCAGCATAGACGGCGGTACGTTCGGAATTTCGAAGGCGTGGAGAGTCGAGGAGCCTGATGGAAAAGAGGCGGTTGAGGTCGTGGACCATGCCCTTTACGGCAAGAGCATCGATCATCACTCCCCAGGCGACGGTGTCGGGCTTCATGGGGACGCCTGTTGGTTGAAAGGGGTCTTGAGAGGAACCCTGTTGGGCGAGAAGCCTGTCAAACCAAACAAGAGCGGTTTCGACGTCGCCGATATGGCAGAAACCGGTGAGGACAGAGGTAAAAGTGGCGGTGGAAACTGGAGGGGGGTCTGCAATGAGGTCCTGTTTGTGGGGCTCTGCTGCCAACATCTGGTCGACGAGGGCGACGGCCCTGTCAGCCCTGTCGAAGCGAAAATAGGTCTCGATCATTTGGTTCCAGATGAGGAGGTTGAAACGGTTGGGGTCTGCGCCCTCGCGAGACCAGGGAACGTGGACGCCGCCGTGTTTGAGCGCGTCTCGGTACTCGGCAAAAATCTCTTCGGCACCGGGAAGCTGGCCTGCGTTGGTGTAGACGCGAATCATGTCGAGGAACATGAGGACGGAGGGCTGGAGATTGTCGCGCTTCTCTGACTGAGCAAAGACGTGGATAGCGGCATCGATGTTGGAGTTGAGAGCACAGGAGCGGAGGAGGGACGCGTAGGTGTGACCAGAGAGTTGGCGGTTACCGCCAATAGAGAGGACGGTCTCGAAGAGAGACATGGCGGTGTTGAAATTGTTCTCGCGACGAAGCATTTCGATGCGTTTTCGGTCTGCTTGATCGACGGTGCCTTCGGAAAAGCCGGTGAGGGTGCGGTGCTTGATGCGGAGCTCGAGGGCGGTTATGGCAGAATGGACCTCCTGGTCGCGTGCGGTGAGCGAGTCGATGAGGGCAACGTAAGTGTTGACGTTGGGGAGAAGAGAATGGCGGAGCATGTCGTTGTAGGTGTCGAGCATGAAGTTGAGGGGTTCACCGGGGCGACGGGTGGCTTGGAGGGCCTCGAGGGCGGCATTGAACTCACGAACGCTGGGATTGACGACGTTTTGGCGGAACTCGCGGACGGCCTCTATAGCACGGACGGAATTGCCGCTGTTGCGGGCGTCGAGGAGACGTTTTGCAGCATGAGAAACCTCTGTGCGCTCAGGCTTCGGAGGCTGGGGAGAAGCTGGGTCGACGGATGAGGCGACGGACGAGACGGAAGAGCGACGGGATGGCTGGGGGGAGGGAGCGGGGATGGAGGGATCAAAGGACTCTGTGGGGGCGGGGGCAGAGGTGGAGTTGCGGCGGACAAGGACGGGTGGCGCAGGCTGGGGAGCAAACGCGTGGCGCGACCTGGCGTGGAGCTGGACCGTCTTGAGGACACTGCCGCCACGCGAAGTGGAAAGACTGTTGCTGCGGATGCGCGACGCCACAGCAGGCCGCCGCGTGGGAACGTCGTCCTGGTCGTCCGACTGCACAAACGAGCCGTCGGTGGACGAGATGGTTGCATTTGCCTGCGTGACGGCACGGCCAGCACCCTGTTGTGATTGAATTGAATAAATTACACGGCAAAGGGAGACATGGACTGACGGTGTAGCCCGTGTAGCGACTGCCTGCGCCGTACTTTGCGCTGCCTGGGCCGTTGCTTCCGCGGTGGGAGCTGCCTGGGGAGTTCCAGGGCGCTAGGCCCGAGTTGGATGCAGACGAGGAGGACGACTGGTGGAAGACATTGCGGATGGTGTATGTCTGGTGCTGGATGGAGGTGACTGCGCGCGTCGTCGAGTGCAGCACATGCGTCGCCACTTTCGGCAGCATCGCAGCAGCGGGAGCTCACCAACACCACGCAGTCCACGCTTCATTTTTTTCTCGGCTATTCTCGGTTTCGCACGGGTCAACTCGGCTACATTACGTCATCACACTCTTCATCGCTACCGTGCTGACCACGATCGCGTCTATTTTGCCAGTCGTCAGCTTGTGATACTGCAGAAAGAATGTCAGCCAAGTCCATCGAGGAAACAGTGACGTTACCTTGCACACCGTAGCCCAGTCTGTAATGTTTTGTAGTGCATCCAGCCCCGTCAGCGTCCCTGCAATCCCCGCCCCCATCTTGGCCTCTGCCGCCCCGTCCACGCTCACCACAATCACCGCCGTCGTCTTGTCCGAGATCCCGTACCGTCGCAGCGCTTCCGTAATGTTGTTTGTCGGATTCAGTGCCCAGATCACCTCCGAGTGCACCGTCCGTGTCCGTAGCGAGTTTTGCGACTCTGCCAGCATCGCCTGGTAGATCGCCGTCTGTAAATGTAATCGACTAGTAATCTACCCTTGCCGTAAGAACACTGTTAAAAAAAGACGAGACCACCAACAAGTCGCGCGTCGATGTAGCCAAAGTTCACCGCTCCCTGCGCTGCCGTCTCGATGATTCTCTTCCGCACCTCGGCTGCGTTTGTCACATTCGTGTACAGCGCTACGTGAACCGCCGCTCGTGAGCCGCCAAATTGAGGAAACGAATACGCCTCCATCACTGTTCGGCACAAGTCTTTCTTGATCAGGTAAGCATCCACGTACTTATTTCAAACACATCTCGAGAGCAGGCTCTCCATCATGCGTTTCCTCTACCAATTGCCCCTGTCTCTTCTTCTCGCTGTCGCCTCCAATGCTGTCCCCGTCCAGTCCCACTCCACCCTCCTCACCCCAGACACTTTTCCTCGCCTCACAGCCACAGGTCTCTGGTTCATCGAGTTCTTCTCTCCCTATTGTCCCCATTGTCGCGAGTTTGCACCCACATGGGACCAGCTAGTCACAGAAACAGAACGAGATACCCCTGCAGTAAATCTTGCACAGGTCGACTGCTCCATATATGGAGGTATGTTCCCCCGTCACACTCTTGCTCTCCCTTACTCATTCCCATTAGATCTATGTAAAGACCAGAATGTAAAGGGATATCCTTCACTCTTTATGTACAGTAATGGCGAAAAACTGGGTCAATTCTTAGGTGATCGTGACCTCCCCGCACTCCACGAATTTATCAACACGTACGCCCCGGCCACCACGCCCAAGCCTCCTCCACCTGACAGAGAGCCCCCCATCCAACCCGTCAACACCAAAGGCGAGGTTCTCTCTCTCACCGACAAATCTTTTGCCGCCACTCTTGCCCAAGGGCCCATGTTTATCAAGTTTTTTGCCCCATGGTGCGGCCACTGCAAAAAGCTCGCTCCCGTCTGGAAACAGCTCGCCCGCGCCATGAAAGACAAGCTTAATATTGTCGAGGTCAATTGTGAAGACCATTCCGCCCTCTGCAAGGCACATAATATCCAAGGCTACCCCACCCTCGTCTACATCACAAGTGGAGGCATCAAGAGCGAGTATAATGGCGGACGCAAGCTCGATCAACTCAAAACCTTTGCGGACCAGGCTGTTTCGGCAGGACTACATCGTATACAATCCGCGGAGCTAGATACACTCATTGCGGAGCACGAGGTCATGTATGTCCTCGTCCACTCGGACAACGCTATACTTGTACGTCAACATTCATGGTGCTTGACTCTCATTGACATTCGGCCAGGATACTGCCGCACGCGCCGCTGCTGTTCTCCTCGGCTCCCCCTCTGTCTTTACAGTTTCCGACCCCGCCCTCCTCGCCCGATTCAACATACCCCAGACGAGTACATGGGCACTCCTCGCGTTCAAAGACCACGACGACCAAGTCCCCACTGCTATCCTCCATGAGCGCGCCGTCCCTGCGTCCGCCCCAGAAGACGCGATCCGCACGTGGTTCCTCGAGCAACGTCTCCCGACGGCTCTTGAGCTCACCCAGGATACGTTCCAGGGCGTGATGAATGCCCCCCAGGAGCCGCTTGTGGTGATCGCGGGCGTCACAAAGTCGAATAGCGACGAGGTCGCCAGGCGCATGCGGGATGTGGGCAGAAAGTGGAGAGTCAGGACAAAGGGGAGTGGTGTGACCGCTGGAAAAGAGGTCGTCTGGGCGTGGATGGATGCTGAGAAGTGGAAGGATTGGATGAAGAGTATGTATGGGATCGTGGTTGAGAGAGGGGGTGATGATGTGCCGGTTGTTGTTGCAGATCACAAGGTGAGTGCGTTGGAAAAAAGACAATTCGGGTGCTCATTATTGCAGAGGCTGGTGTATTATGATCGTGATCCTGCGAATCGGAAACTCGAGGTTTCGTCGAGCAAGAGCTTGTTCGAAGCTGTAGAAGCCGCCGCTGTGGGCAAGTTGCCATACAAGCACTCGGAGAATATGGTTGAACGAATTGCGAGAGTATGTCTGCTGCTTGTCTAAGCTTCCTTTGCTCACATTTCCCTAGTACTTGAACACAAAGATGATGGCTCTCGAGACGTACGTTGTGACGTACCCGTCGCGTGCTGCATTCTTCCTGTGTATGATCTTTGTGGGCATATTCTTTGTACTTAAACGCCTACTTGCGGACGATGCTCCTGGAGACTATAGAAAGGTAGACCGGTTGGATTAATTAGTTTAGCGTGTTAATTTATGTGTTACTTGCGAGTCTCTCAGGCGGACCGATGTTGATTCACAGATGCCTAATGTGAATGTATCTTGGGAAATTATACATACTTACTGTTGAAGTTGAACTGTTCTGACCTGCGAGTCCCTCAGGCGGACCGAGACGATGTTGATCAACATCAACAATCAAACATCATTGTACGAATTTTCGGTGTTGGATAGCTCAAAGACAATGTCAGCACTGGCTACTGCGCACCGACTATCCCCTCCCAGAGCGACGTTTTCCGTTCAAGTTCGATTCAAGTCGACCTCTCCGTACGGCCGGACTCACGTCTGGAAACGCCGCCCAGCCGTTCTTCCCAACCCAATCGTTCCCAAGTTTCCTCAACTCGTCATTCGCTCTGACGGCACCTCGTTTACACACTGGACAACCTCACCCCGGTCGCTAATACGACTCACACGAGACACTACCAATAATCCAGTATGGAACACCGGCGCATGGTCGGACGCACGCGGGGTGGAGGAGGAGACTTCCATGACTGGACGCTTGGGCCGTTTCAACAGAAAGTTCGAGGAACTTGGCAAGGACGCTACAAGCAGTGATTGGATGGACGATCTTGTGGGGTCTGGAGTCGGTTCAGGCGGCGAGATATGGACAGGTCCAATGACAAAGAAGAAAAAGGAAAAGCAATAATTCGGTAAATATGTTGTGCTTTTTTTTATCGCTATTATGCACTCTTACGACGTTTTGAAGGCCTTGCAATTGTCTTTCGCAGTTAGAGTTTGTACATGTAGTCTCGTAATAATGAGTTGTACACTCGAGTTGGTAACAACCTTCATGTCTAGTACCCAAACAGACGTGGTTTTCATCGATACCCTTCACCTCTCTGCAGAGATTGGTCCAGACTGCTGGGGCAAGACACGTCCCCAACCCGTCCAAGTCTCGGTATACCTCCATCTTCAGCCATCCTTCTTGAATGCATCGGGAACATCCGACAATGTCCTCGATTCCGTCCACTACGGCCACCTTTCCAAAGCCATCTCGAGCAAGGTCCGAGGCTCGTCATTTAGCGGAGTTGAGAAGCTCGTCTCTATCGTCAGTCAGGAGGCATACACTCTGGCAGGCAAGGCCGCAGAGCAAGTGCGAGTAGTGGTTGACCTGCCCAAGCAAATCTTGCTCGCAGAAAACTTTTCTGTCGACATTACTACATCGACATCGTCTACCTCGCGAAGCATTTTCATCAGAAATCTCATTCTTCCCGTTCTCATTGGCGTCAACCCACCGGAGCGTGAAGCAAAACAGAGAGTGATCACAAACATCGCATTCCACGAACGGCCTAGCTCAAGTGTAGATCAACGACCTTTGCCGGATTATCCTGCCATCGTAGCGGAAATAGTAAAGGTGTGCCGTCTACATAGCCTAACACTTCGTACACTTACACTTTGAATTGCAGAGCATTGAGCAATCATCGTATCTCACGCTAGAGAAATTCGTCCTGGAGATCGTCCGTACAGCGTGCCTTGCATCTGACGACATTGACCGTGTTACTGTACGATCGCAGAAACCCAGTGCCTTGAGCTTTGCTCACTCATCAGGCGTCGAGATTACCAGACGAAGAGTAGATTTCTTGTAGCGTTCCGGTCATCTACTACCAATCGACATCAGTGCCCTACTCTCTATTGGTACCACTTTTCCCTCAGCCTCTTTCTTTGTACCATGGGCTTGGTAACAATGATTGCCAATGCCAATCCACTGACGGTAAGCACTAGCTGCACCTTGTTGAAGTTTTCGTTAAGAACATCAAATGTATTGGATGGCGCGACACGTGTCAAGAACATGTCCAGGCCATAGGCCAAGACCAAGGACGTTGATTCCAATAGAGTGGGCGAGGTGATTATGCGTTGAACATTGGCCACCTGTGAAAACAAAAATGAACATGATAATGGATAAAGTATGATAGAAGATACCTCGTAGGTATGTGAAAGCACACGTCGAGCGTCAGACGCCAAAACGGGCTCATAAGAAACAAGGAATTCTTCCTGCTCTTGAGAAGTGACTTTGCGGTAGGGTCGGCGAGGGTTCAGGAGATGACGTTGGATCGATGCGATTTGGTGCGTTCGACTCGCCACTGGCAGAATTCATTAATGAGCTTCAATGGCACAAAAGGTTCAAAACAGGTATACCAATTAAATCTTTGACAGTTATACCAAACTTGGTTGAAGTGGGCGCAAAAGCAGTGATGGCATGAGGAAGAAGGTAGGCTTGTTCGTAGGCGTGGACATGGATGGTGTCGTTTGCAAAAGATGTCATGTCGGAACTAGAGGTAAAAGGCTTGATGCTTCCCGTCCGAGTCAAAGCATAAAACCACAACATACCTTCTAGTCTTCTCGTCTATCCCACTACCCTCGTACAATTCTACACTGACCAACCTCCATCCTTTTGAAAGCCCTACACCCGCCCAGTCGGGATCATAATATTGGTATACCAACCAATTTTCCACCAGCGTCGCCTTGACATCGCATGACTCTTTGCTGGTCTCTTTTTTCTTACTAGGCAGAGCAGGTAAAGATGCCCGATAGATTACCGTGCCTTTCACCCCATCCACGACATACAAGCCACAAGTTCTGCCCTTTTTCGTAGTCATAGTTGCAGGGGCAGGCGCAGTCAGCAGCACAAATAGGCTGGGGTTCAGATACTTGTATAGAGTGGTCCGATTCCCAAGCACTTTGCCGAGTGAGGCTACTGGTCCATGAATTTGAGGTATCATCGTCTTTACGATCTCATCCGACGGCAATCCAAGTGTCCAGGTTGCATAAGCCACGAAACCTCGCTCCCCATCATGGCCTTCGGCACCGTGTTCTCCGGCATGGTGTGGGGCAATAGAATGACCTAGGACGCGTGTGACGCCGTCGGCATTCGTGCGAAGTGGAAAATGTAGCGAAGGCTGAAGGTCACGGAGTGTTGCACGAGTATAAGGCGTGGATGGATAGAGGTAAACTTGAAGAAATTCGTCAAGCAGTAGAACAGATGTTGCGTATTTCTTCGGTGAGTCAACTGAAGGTGAGAGGAGATAGGCTTCAACTACAGGACCAGGGACTATGTCAAAACCTTGAAGAAGACCGTTAGAGTCTTCCTGGGGTATACCGGGGTTAGATGCGTCAACGTTGGTAGCGGAAGCTCCAGTGAGGGGGTCAATATGAAAGATAACAGTGTCAACAAGAGTCTAGCACCCAAGTTAGCGCAACGTCGTCAATGATTATACAATACATACATTCTCTGCACGTCGCTGTGCAACAATGATGACTTCTGGGCCCCTGGCTTCCTGTCCTCCCGTTGCGTCCTCCGATTCAAATATGAACATCTTGACCGGCACAACGCTTGCACCAACCTCTGCGGCCCAGCCAAGCCCGAGTATGCGGCTCCAAACAATGCGACCCGTGCTCGAATCTATTCCGAAAATCTTTCCTTGTATTGTGGCGGCGACGATGATCTGAGTCAGGCCAAATGTATCACGGATAGGAGGCCTCTCCATGAAGGAGGCTGGCGAAGATGCGAAAACAGAAGTTGTAGAGGCATAAGACCCAGTTAGGAATCGTCGAATAAATCCATGAACATATTGTGGAAAATTCTGGAAGTCATCCAATAAGTCATGTCATTGGCATGAGATGAGATGAGATGTAGGTACCTTTGCATCATTTACGTGTCTCCAAAGTCTCTCGAAGAAACCTTCCCCATCATTTCTTGCAGTCATTCCTCCATTTCGCTGACCTTCAGGGAGTTGTATAAACTCAGAAAGTACAATAGTTGTCAGTGCCTCTTCCCGAGTCCAAAGCTCTGTTGAATCAGAAGCAAGTTCCCATAGCTGGACAGTACCACTGGTAGTGGTGAAAAGCAAAGATAACGGGGTTGAGCATGATAGGGCCGCCTGAAAGTACATGAAAAGGTGAGTTCAACAACTACAAGAAGGTAGACATACATGAGCTATGATTCCGTGAGTGCGGGTGTCGAAGCCAACCTCAAAGGCAGCACTGTTGAGTTTGGGATGGTCACCAGACACGGGTGTGGAGGTCAATGTTTCTACTTTAACTTTCTGTGGGAGCCCATGTCATTAAGCCTGTCTTGAAGGAACAGACCGGACACGAAACGACAAACATTGATTTTATGGGACCAATATACTCGTCCAACAATAACCTCTCCAGCTTTCTCACCGGGTACACCAACCCAGGTGGAGTCTGTAATTTCTTCGTCATCTTTTTCTGGGTTCGAGTTGATAGATGCCAATGCTCCAATACCCTCCACATTGTCGTCGTCGTTCAGGCTAAGGAGAGTCGCCGACCCATCGCCAGTAACAGCCACTGTGCTGCCAGACCGAGAAAGTCCAACATCTAGGATGCGTTCATAAGCGGTGATGGGCTGGATCTTGCGCTTGAAGACGACAGCGTCAGGCTTCGTATCAAGCTCCGGTGTAAGTTTAAATGACCTAAGTAGGCCATTTTCGATCCATGCAACATGCGGATGGTTGGCCTCAGATGTCGAACTTGAGAGCACAGTGTAGGTGTGAAAATGTTTGACGCTTGATGGGAGTCCTTGGGAACGGAGGACAGAGCCGGTATGCGGTTCAATTACGGTGACGTGAAGATTCAAAGTTGTGCTTGATCTTGTGAACGCGACGACGAATAAAGCAGAAGGTGTGGAGACTAGATTTGTGAGAATGGTCAATCCACTGTTATAGGATTAATGAGTCCTTCGAATACAACCCATAAATAAAAACGAAACATACTCCTGACTTGCCCATGTCCATTGCACATTACCAGTCAAAGCATCTACGCGCCGCACGACATGCCCATTTGTCAACACGTACAACTCGCCGCTATTGCCAAATGCGACATGTGTTCCAAGATGGAGAGGCTCTGCATTACGACCAGACTCCGGTGCGTGCAAGCGCTTTTCAGAATGCAGAGTACCCGTTATACCGTCAAAAACGCGAAAGATAGCCCCGCCAGGGCCAGAGAGGGTCACCAGAACTGGACACTTTTGAGAACATTACAATTGGTTGACAAGAGAAGCCTCACAATTCAAATGTGGGTAATATCCTACTATCCGGTCATCTGCTTCGAATATATATCTCCAGACTGCCTCAACATCAGTTTACATGGACAACTGGATTCGTTAACACATACCAACGCTTCCGTCCTTTGGATTCAACGCTGCAAGCACGTTGTTTGCTGTTGCAGTATATATGATTTCTACACCCTCTGTGGTTTTCCCGTCGGAATTTGCAACAGAATTGAGTCGATGGAAAGAAGGGGCCGTCACGGGTGCTGCAACGAGTGGTACACCAACAAGAAACTTGTGCCAATCGACGACACCAACATCAGACTTGTGAATTGCTTTGATAAAAGGTGCTGTGAGCAATAATGTCGCATAGAGGTACGTCTGCAGCAACCACCTCATTAGTTATAGCTAACCTAAGAGGCGGTGTAACTATAGGTGTAGATCTCCCACAAAAAATTAAATTAAATTATTGCCGTTTTCGAAATAGTTGGCGCGGTTGCTAACACGCGTAAATAATGGCTCGACCCATGTTCAAAACTCGGA
>JAGGAR010024086.1:0-25174 GCA_017657315.1 Termitomyces sp. K1Ag
TTGAACCAAGTATCAAACTACCCATTTTGTTGGGTGAGAGCCCGGGCCCTTCAGGATAACCGAGCTCCACAAGGCTCAGCGTTGTCCGTAATAGAAAAAACCACCTGCAAGTTGCAACATCGTACTAACTAATTATTGAATCACCCACGTCTTCGACACCGTATCTCTTTGTCTCGAGCTATGTACCTACAAGTTACAACGACGAAGAGCAATCGCAACTGTCATTTGAGACGTCCCGAAAGTGGCTGAAGTGCAAGCAACTTACACTGGACTCGTTACTATGTACTATTCTCGGTATTTCCATCACTCGCGGTGTCCACTCTTGGCCGTTCGGAGTCTGTGATAGTCTCTGTATAGACATATATGTCCATCTGTACAAATGCCCTTCAGAAAATGACCTTGCAAGAGATACAAATGATTTCCGCGTGTACCTTCTCTGGCCTGTCATTCAGCCTGGACCTGCCTAAAATTGTATCTCTTCGAAATGCAGGTCGAAAACTTGGTATAATCGGAGCATCTGGTCCTTTCTCTGCAGCCCGAAGTATTTGACGAGTATTCAATCTATTCGTTATCAAGGATAAAAGGACTGAAAGTGGGGAAACGAACATGTGGCGTACGAGCAAAGAAATGTGTTTGCGTATACTATGGAAGTGTCAGTACTAGTACTCAATAGCGAGTGTCTGGAATAACTGACATCGACTGATTAAAAAACAGAGAGCCAGATAGACCCATGTTCTGGGTACGACGAGATACTAGGAGGTAATAAGACCATGCCATATGTGTAATCTAGGGGAGAGGGCACATACAGTTGTCAAACATGCAATCGAAGCGAGACTTTGGCGCATCAGTTCTGACCAGGAGAATATACCCCAAGTAAGGCAAGCATACCTAGTGAGGAGTCCAGAGTTAATGGCGAAAAGAATCAAATAATCAATAATCTTGTCTGTTCTGAAGATTATCATGAAAATCTGGATCATCAGTCGAGTATCATGCATTTCGTACCGCTCAAATCCTGTCCGTTTCTGATGCAAAAAGTAGTAAAGAGAAAATGCGATTCCTGTGTCACAGAACGCAGCACTGCCCAGTCGCAGGATGCTGGGAATCTTTAAAAGCGTGAACCAGAAAGCAACGAATCAAGACGATATGTGAACACACTTTAACACTACCGAAGCGTGCAAATTGCTTCAGAGAGAGGAATTGTATTGCTGCGACTGCGTAACAATAGTACTGATCTTTTGGATGATAGGCCGAAAATAAGCCTGCGCACCTTCTCCACTGGCTAAAATGGGCACCAAATGTATTAATTTAGGACGGAATGATATATGTCGTGACGAACCGAAGTGAAGTGTAGCTAAAGATGCCTTTGGTTCTGCCGGTTGAGAGAGGTCAGACGTGCGCCATAAGACATACACCTACCAGGAATGCAGTCAAAATGATCCTTCTCTCGCTAACTAGGTAGATTTTTGATAATAGTCATGGAGAATAGATCTCAAGGGAACTCACCCATCCAGACGCGGTATGCGAGAAATCTTCGAGTGAAACTTTGGTGAAATCAATCGCAAAAATCACAATGCTGGAACGTACCCTTCGGATACTCCAGAAATGAACATCTGAGTGGAAAATATAAGCAGATCAAAATGAGGTGGTAAGGTTGGTACTCACTGACAATACCAGCTCTGCCTAGCCATATATTTCAATGTGTACATCCCTGCTACATCCTTGCTTAGAAATGGCTTCCTTCGTACATTGAGGCTCCTGTGATCGTAGTGTGATCAATAGCAATTTCAGAATACGTCTTGTCCTACCAGATAGATCGTCCAATCGGTCCGGCTGTAACTAGATAGTACCTAGATATAGTGGAAGGTCAATTGGATAGAGCGTGTCATTTTTATCTACGAACCAGCAAGCATGGGCTACCAAGAACACCGAGGCAGTATCTAGAAGACTGGCAGCCAGTTCAATTGGTTGCGTTAGATTTCAAGGAGATTTCCTATGACGAACCAGACAATGACGACCTTTGAGTGAAAAAAAATCAGCATCCAACTCACCCGAGAAGCATTAGACTAACCAAGAATTTGACGCCCAATGAGTCATTGGGAAATCGCTGAAAATATTTATACGTTTGCGTCAGAGTAATTCCGTATAACTTTCGATAACGAAAAGTACAACATGATGTCTGATCGGCCGGAAGTATGGTAAGACAGCCCACATTGATGAGAAAATGAGCCCAAGAAGGTCATCCCGAGGGCGACTTGCTCGAGTTGCGTTCGGAAGACAACGGCCATACCTACACGAGGAAGAGATGAAGTATAACCACCAGACTCTCAACATGACTAGGATCTCTTTGAATTTATATGTGATACGAGCCATCGGGATACCCAGAGCTTGTGTGAAAGCTGGAGCCAGATAACCGTCCCACAAGGTGAAGCTGCGCAACTATTCTCGCGGTACGCCAAGCATCTGTACAGTGACCAAAGAGCTTGGGAATATCGGCAGAGATGCAGAATAGGCTCCATTCAGGCTCACGCTACTGGAATCCGATGTGCTATATCGGGGGGGGGAAATCTCATGTCAAGTGGTGATTGATTTCACGGTATGGAGTACGAGCTAGAGTGGTGGGAAACACACAGGAAAGCAGCCGAGGTTGTTGGGACATACTTATGAGAAGTGCTTGAGATTCAGTAGTACCGAAGTTCTCAAGCCAAATGATATGACTCTAATTGGAAAATAATACACAGAACATCCTCGCAACAAGTTCTCGAAGATTTCATCATGATTAGCACTGCATCAACATTGACGGAATATTTAGTCTTTGACGAAGAACAAAGATGAACAACTCGGAGACATGGTCATCATTGATTCAAGAACCAGTCCTGGTCACGACCAAGTTGCGAACCTTGTATGTCGTTGTGCCTGTAGGACCAGGAGAGCCGGAAGACCCTTCCATCTGAAGGAAGGTCGTGTCAGCGGCAGTAATATATGTGCTTAGAACTGTACGCCGTACCTGTAAGTTCACGATCCTGCCAGCCCCTAGTCAGATGTCGGTGCTTATTGTAAGTGACAAGGGAAACTTACAACCAAAGAGGCTTCCCAACAAATCCCGCGCCGTATTGAGTCGCCCTTAACACATTATCCATGTAGAAGTCAATCCTCACGTCCACGTTGTTGCTGTCAGCCGTAAGAACAGCCTTAAGGGAGTGGAACGACAGGTCTGTGGGCCAGCTGACGAGATCGGATCGCACGATGGATGACGTATTGAACGTGTTGAACCAATTATTTGCTGTGCCTTTCCATTCTCCTATATCAGCCTCGGGAGGCCAACCGTTCACAGCCTGGAACCGGTGTCAGTGTGCAGCTTCAACGTCAATTGATACAATTTTATCAATAACTAACTGTCAACCTGACAAAAACCACAACATCAGTTAAGCAATCTTTTCGGGCGTATGGGTGTGTTACCAGAAAGCAGGCCAGGTCCCCTTGGTGGTCGGAGCACTGAAATCACCGGACAGAGTGTATGCGTTCGTTGCTGTTACGGTAATTTGAGACTTGGCGTGGATTGCTCCGCTGGGAGTGCCTATAAGCAAGGGGGACTTGAGTGGGCAGACGATGTCCACACCTTGCATAATGTATAGCTGGGTGAGGGTTAGAAGCGCTCGTGGGCGGGACAGGGTTGGAAGTAGGGGTGGCGATGAGGCTCAGGGTGTTTGAAGCAACAACAATGTGGCTATGATCTGTCGAGCTGCCTACCATTCGAGCACCTGTCGCAATCATAAGTAATATGGTCCAGCGCGGAAGAGCCAAGTTGAAACGCACTTCCATTGTGGTCAGATCCCCATGGGTAAAGATATGCCCAGAAGGTCTCAAATACCGAGTATGAGGAGAAAGATGTGGAAGGGATGACGGTAGTAGCGGCTCGGACAAATATGGGAGAGATCAAGGTTATCACGATTCCCCACAATGCATGACTAGCGAACTTTCTGAACAGCTACAATCAGTAGACATTCGAAGGAAGTAGCGTATTCAAAATCTACCGAAGCAACATGATTGCGCTGGGCTTAAGGTAGCTCTCATGGATTGTATTTAAAGCCAGTAGGCATAGGTATCGGTGAAATGGAAGCAGCAATGATACAAAAGTTCTACCGCCAAAACGTCACGAGAGACAATCATGAGAACAACTTGTACCGTGCTGAATTGTGGTCAAAAGAACAAGGTGTTGAACGCGCCGGTGTGCAGCGACCAGGAATCCTCAGTTGGACGACAGTAGAGGTAACGGGCTGTTTTTTCAGTACGATTCAGCGTCGATGAGATTAATTTCAGTAACTTACTATACAAAAAGAACGTATGCTTTCTGACTGCTACGTTCAACGATGGCGCAATCATGTCCTTTTTTATCTAGTACAATTCCTCTGAAGTCGCTTGGTATGTAATGATTTTTTGATCGTGAACAGACGACATGTCTATTAATGTCAAAGAAAGCATCTCTTCTGCTGCAATGTACTGTCTCCTTGTTTGAGCTTCTTTAGATGCTGAGCGCTGAGTCCGGCGTTGTCATGCTTGACCGGCCCGTAAGTTCCACCGAAACGTGAGAATCACAAGAATTCAGCCGAAGGTTAGGTGTCCGACTCGGACGCTGGCCAGTAAGATACGAGACCACTCTTGGAGATGTCCATGAAGGGTGCTTACTATGGCATTGCCAATGCCCGATAATGAAAAGGACCGTCACGGTGTAAAAGCTGGGAGACGGGTCCTCAGAAAGGATACAATACTTCTTTTCTCATGTCCAGCAAAAGATACAGTTCCACAGTTCCAAAGGAGTAGGCTTTCGACGTTCGGTGTACTGAGTGAGTCATGAGAGTGCTTACAATGAAGTTGGGTCGTGATTTTGGAATGTGACACAATCGTCTGTGATGTCACGGATGCCGCGTGACATTATTTTGGGTTTGGCTGGCAGCTGCAGAGTTCGACCTTTGTTTGAATCTAGAGGCGCCACTTGTGATCAAGTTATCGTGGAAGTATCTGGTGCGCTTCGAGCCTGTGTTGCTTGCCGTAGAGTTCGATGAGGCCTGCCATCGTTCTCAGCAGACGATCATGGAATCGACGCGTCCAAGAGTTCTGCTCAACTGCCGCACGATTTAAGAAACAAGCTGAAAAAAACGCTTACAAGGACACCTTGCTCCTTCCTAAAACATGTTTTCCACTTTGGGCCAACCCGTCACAGAGTGAGGTGCCATTTCGAGAACGGACGGGAGAAAGCCTTTATCGCTGGCAAGTATGTGTGATATTATCTCTAGTGAATTTTCATCTCTCTTACGATGTACACAATACAGTGGAAGAACGCGAAAGGGCCCTTGTTCGTCTTTCATGATGGTCCACCTTATGCAAATGGCAACTTACACATGGGTGAGTTATGTACGCGATTCATGCAACATATAGTTCAATTTTCTGTAAAGGACACGCACTTAACAAGATATTGAAGGATATAATCAATAGATTCCACGTTTCAATGGGTCACAAAGTGAAGTGAGCTTGCCATGAATATTTTTTGGGACATGGACGTCCTTGAACGCCTTAACGTGACTAGTTATATTCCAGGTTGGGACTGCCACGGCCTGCCAATTGAGAACAAGGCCCTGCAAGAGTTAGGTGTACGTGGTCACAGCTTTTCCTGCCATTGACCGCTGACATCATTGAAAAGCAAGACTCGTCAAACACCCCGCCAGGGACGATCCGTGAGGCAGCGCACGCGACCGCCATACGAGAAGTAGCGTCACAAAAGGAGCAGTTCCAACACTTCGGTATCATGGCAGATTGGAGTGACGAATCGACTTATCGAACTTTGGGTGAGTAGTACATGTAGACCCTTGTGTTGTGGTATTCCTAAACTTGATCTCAGACCCTGCTTACGAACTTCGACAACTGCGTATCTTCCAGAAAATGGTTGAAAAAGGTGCTATCATATAACCTGCCCATTGAGACTACTAACATGTGATAGGTCTCATATACCGCCATTATCGTCCCGTGCACTACTCGCCTTCTTCTCGTTCTGCGCTAGCTGAAGCAGAGTTGGTCTATAAAGATGATCATGTATCCCATTCCGTCTACGTTACCTTTGAAGTCGACAAGAAAGTCCCAATCAAGAACCCTATCCTCCAAGAGCTTGCATCAACATCGTCATCAGTTAGACTACTAGTTTGGACTACCACACCGTGGACTTTGACCGCAAACATGGTGAGTACTCCTTCTATGTTACTTGTTATAGAAATAAACCATATCCAGGGTATTGCAGTAAATCCAGAGATGACATATTCGATCATCAGACGTATCGGAGAGGGTGGTTACGTTGGTATAATAGCTCAGGAACGTGTGGCTCCATTGGCAGATCTCTTAGGAACCGTGGAAATCATCGGTGAAGTTCGAGGTACGGCGGTCGATTGGAACCTTCTACTTTGATAATTACACTGTCGCAGGTTCGGATTTGATCGACATCGCCTACATGCCGATATTCGCACCACTGGTGCCCACCCCTACATCTCTCAAGATTATCCCGGCTTCTCACGTCACTTCAGAATCCGGAACCGGTCTCGTCCATTGTGCCCCAGCTCACGGTGCCGAGGATTACCATGCGTTCCTTACTCTAGGTCTCGTGTCAACTTCAAAGAACATGATCTGCCATGTTGATGGCGAAGGCAAATTCACGAAGGAGGTTGTCGATGTCGTTGGAGAGTCTGCGGCTACTTTGACCGGCAAAGGAGTTCTCAGTGATGGGTCGAGATCTATTGTTGAGCTGCTTAAGCAGGTTGGTGCCCTTGTCAAGCTGCAGCGCATCAAACATCGCTACCCGTACGACTGGAAAACAGACCAACCAATCATTGTGACGTGAGTGGGGTCCTGAGATTTATTTGCATTTTTTCTCATGCATTTTCTAGCGCAACATCCCAGTGGTTCGCTGATTTAGAAGGTATCAAAGACAATGCGTTATGTGCGCTGGAAGACGTTTCCTTCTTCCCATCACAGTGTGAGTGTATATTTCAAATTCATCTCTATTCCTTTGACTGTCATTTTTCATCAGCCCGAAATCGATTAGAATCTTTCATTCGTTCCCGGTCCGAGTGGTGCATTTCCCGTCAACGTGTATGGGGAGTCCCAATTCCTGCCCTACATCGCCTAGATTCCGATCAAGTCGTTCTTGACGCTGCCTCCCTGGACCACATCATCTCCGTGATAGAAAAGAAAGGTGTAGCGCATTGGTGGAACGGACCCATCGATGACTTCGTCCCACCCGCTCTTCGTGAAGAAGGCCGTTCACCGTCCGAGACGTGGCGTAAAGGCACAGATACTATGGACGTCTGGTTCGACAGTGGTACATCCTGGTCGATGCTGGGCGAGGCGGGCTTCGAAAAGGGCAGAAAACATCTCGCAGACGTTTGTTTGGAGGGTTCAGATCAGCACCGAGGATGGTTTCAGAGCCAGCTCTTGACTGCCATTAGTTCAGCACCTGCGGACGTTTCGAGCGTGAGCCCGTATGCGACGCTGATTACTCATGGTATGGTCTTGGATCAGGCGGGAAAGAAGATGAGCAAATCGTTGGGGAACATCATTAGCCCGCTAACAATCGTTTTGGGCGGCAAGGTGCGCAAATAACGTGAGCGTCTATACACTATGTTGAGTTTAACGTTGCGATAGGACCCAAAACGTGAACCCGCGTATGGCGCTGATGTGCTGAGATTATGGGCTGCAACGGTTGAATATTGGCGCGACATGTCAATCGGTCCCACTGTTCTGGCTCAAATTGCCGAGTCAATGCGAAAGATTCGCAATTCTGCACGGTTCATGCTTGGTTCTATTGGTGATAATACCTCCTTCCAGCGCGTGCCGAGAGAAGAACTGGGGCTGGTATGTCTCTTCTTGTGTTCCCTGCATTCGTCTGACGAAATATCGACCTCAAAGGCTGAGCGATATGTTATGCACGAGCTATATACTCTGGAGCAGACGGCACTCGAGGGTTATTCTTCCTACAACTTCCCGAAAGGTAGTGAAATTTCATGATCACGTTCATCTTTCGCTCATAGCTGATATCATTGGCAGTCATCAACTCTTTGACCAACTTTGCCAACATCACTCTCTCGTCGCTATACCTCGACATCACGAAAGACTGCCTTTACGCTAATTCACTGTCAAGCCCAGAACGTCGAGCTGTTGTAACTGTGCTTGAACACGTCGGTGGTGTTGGAACATCTCACTATCTCATCTAATTCATTGCCATTATAGGCCTTGACGACAATGACCTCGGTCCTTGCACCCGTTCTACCCCACTTAGCAGAAGAGATCCACAGCACCCGCAACCCTGATGGATCGTCGGTATTCGTGACTCCATGGAAACCTCTAGTACGTATGTTACACATCGCCGTTTAATTGGTATCCAATTTTATCGCTTTAGAGTTCGGAATGGAAGGATGAACAAGCGGCCAGAGACATGGCGGAACTTCTTCGTGTCCGCGGTGTGGTCCTTCTCCTGTTAGAAAGGGCACGCGGCAACAAATCAGCCAACGTTGATACCTCCAGCCAAAACCAGAGACTTCTCAAGAGCTCTTTGGAGGCTGAAGTTGATATCATCCTTCCTGAAGGGGCAGACAGAACAAGTCTTGGGGTATTACTGCAACGGGAAGGTGAGAGCTGCTCCCCGATCAAACGAACTGCATGCTAAGATCTACTCAGAAAACTTCCTAAAAACCTTGTTCATTGTATCAGATGCTTTTGTCACTGACGAGGGTTCATTGGGGACATCATCTCCCGAATGGCTGTTTACAGAGACTTTGACGATACCTGGTATGTCAATCAATTGTATCAACTTTTATATCGTGCTAAAGTGACTATAGGATCCGATGAGGAACTCGCAATCCGCATTAGGCCTGCTACACACCATAAATGTCCTCGCTGCTGGACTTATACTGCACCAGCTGATGATGAACTCTGCTCCCGGTGCACCGACACTATAGATTAGAACATTGAATATTGAATACCTGATCGAAAAGAGTACGCCAGGGGTGCTGTGATCTACCTTTATCTGTATGGTAATTGATAATTTCGGCTCAACTCATTGCATATCTCTTGAAGGGTTTTTCTGCGTAACTTCGTTCAGAATATGGCCTTCGTAACGTAATATGGTTAAGAAAATGGTTTGAAGCAGGTCGCCCAGTCAGTAGATCACGTAGCAGCCCCCGTCAACTCCAGTCCAACCTCAGCGAGTTACCTCGTCCACTTGTAACCTGGTCAACCGCCTCCCAGACCTCCTTGAATGCCGACGAGTATCATCAACACTTTCCGTCTGGCGGCTGCTACCCCAAATTTTCTTCAGCATTAGCCTAAGCCTCTTGTCATAGGCAGAAAGACCGAACGTGATGCTCTGCAGTTGAGCAAAGCATTTTCTCGACAGTATCTTCCACATCTTCTCCCAATCCAAGCCCAATTCACTCCCCGTCAACTGAAACAGGGTGAGCACCCGAAAGTCGATATTCCGTATCTGGTACGAGTTGAGCTGCAGGAGCGTCTTCTCAATCCCCTTGGCTGTGAAGCATTCCTCTGCGGGGTTATCTGGGATAGGTTTGAACCAGAGATGGCTGATGCGGAGGGTCCGGAGCTCCGTATGGTGGGACAGATCAACTATCAAGCAAGGTTAAACACCCCTTAGGATGACTTCGAAAGCTGTGCTTAACGGACGCGAAGACGTACCTTCAGGAAGATGCCATGGAAGACTCAGATGCTTTACCTTAGGGCCAAGTCGCCGCAACATCCACGCAATCGCCATTGAGTCGAGGTCCTCCCAGAACGCACTGCACAAACTAAGCGTCTCCAAAGCCTCGAGGTCGCCGGAATGTTCTGCAATCCATGTGCATATGTGCCCAATCGGGGAGAGGTACAGCTCGAGCGTCTCCAAGTGCGGAGGGAGCACTTGACGGGTGGGAGACTCGGGTCGTCTGAGGTCACTCCAGCTGACATCCATGAGTGCGAGGCGCCGAAGGTTCCGCAGCGCACAGATTATATGGGTGAACTCTTCAAAGGAGGGGAATGTACATGTTCGAAATTCGATCTTTGTAAGCCCCGGGAAGCCCTGTGTGAGCGCTTTGCTCGTTGGTAGGGCCAGTCCTTCCCGAAGCCATGAGAATGATAACGATGTGAGCGCCGGAAACAGAGTAAGGCGCCGCAGCAGGGATTCGTCACATGTGAATGGAGAACAATCCGGATCGATGACTAGGTCTAGCGGATATATCCTGCTCTCCCTTGATTTCCGATGGCTTATAGCGTTCGAGTCGCTCTGGATAGAGACATGGTGTATGCTCTGAGATATAGTGGAATATGGCGACTCGAGCAATCGGAGGAAACTCTTGATATTCTTAGAGCCAAGTGATACAGTTGGTATGAGGTGCCATCGGCTGACCGGTAGCCATGACTTGCATACCAGACTGCAGGCTCTGAGCGTGGGTACGTCGAAGCTCGCGATCCTCTCAATGACGATATGAATGACCTCAGAGGGTAGTCTCCGACAGATGCTTGGAGACAGTGGCGTAATGGGTGGTCGTTGGCGACGGCGGAGGATAGACCTGGGTGATTCTGTGGGTACTGAGGTGTCTGGCATCGTGCGTGGTGGTGGTGGAGGGTTGAGAGAATGGTGGCTGTTACGGGGATCATGATTCTGAGTTCTATAGAAGATGCCATTAGTGGATCAGCACATGACACATATACAGCCCAGTGTGGCGAATCTAGGACCAGGGGGTGGCAGTTATGGCTATACATTGCCCGAGCCAATCACACGGCCACCCAAAAAGGCAAGACGGGAAACATGCTCACATAAGCCCCTTCCAAAACTGTAAATATGATATAGCCTTGCTGAAGATATATAAGTGACAGACAGGGTGATAATCAAGTCTCATGCCATTATTAGGTATAGCACAGGCCTGGAGATCTAGGACAAGGGAAGAGGAAACCAAAGCGACAGACCGGAGATATACAAAAAGCAATTCCATTTCCTTTTATATTTCCTCTCATCTAGTACGAACGCCCGAACATCGTCCATCTCTTGGCATCCTGACCACACGCCGGGCACTTTGTCCTGCCAGGCTCGATCGGGGACCATCTTGATTGATCGAAAGGAATGGCGAGGGATTTCGCACCAGCCGAAGGGGCACGGGCGTCTTGGGGCTCAGCACTGTTGTTGATCCGTTAAAACTGATCCAGGTACTCAAGCCGTCGACTTACGTTCTGCCACTGCGCTCCTTGATATCGTCTTCACAGGCCTCGACCTCGCACCAGGGGATAACCGCGATACCCTTGTTGTCAAGAGTTGGGACAAAGTCATCCCACTTCGTGATCTCCTTGACGCGAGAGTAATACTCGGACTGGGCGCGCGCAAACATCTCGCTCTGGATGGTCTTGAGGAGCTCATTGACAGTGTTGCCGATATCCTTGAGTGAAATCGGAGTCTTGACACCGGTATCACGGCGAACAGTCAACGTCTGTTCTTTGGCCAAATCGTTGGGGCCGATCTCAAGACGAACGGGGACACCCTACAAACACAGCAATCATCTGTATCAGCACTAAAGATATAGGTGATATGTGTCACAAACAATGTACCTTCTGTTCCCAATCATTGAATTTGTAGCCCGGGGTGTAGCCGTCACGGAGATCAGCCTTGGCCCGGATGCCGGACTTCTTCAGGGTCTTCGCGAGCTCTTCACAGGCGTCGTTGATCTGAGCACGCTGCTCGTCGGAAGACTTGGCAGTGATACCGCAGGGGACGACGACGACCTGGATGCTAGCGACGCGTGGCGGAAGCACCAAACCCTGGTTGTCGCCGTGAACCATGACCATCACACCAATTGTACGAGTTGAAAGACCCCAAGAGTTTTGCCAAACATAGGTCTTGCTACCCGCGGGGTCATTCGGGTCTTCTACAAAGATGTTGAACATCTCCGGGCGGGAAAAATTCTGACCAAGGCAGTGGGATGTCGCGGCCTGAATACCCCGTCCAGATGTCGGGATGAAGCCTTCAAGCGTAGTGGTGTACAGACCACCAGCGAACTTTTCCTTTTCCGACTTGATACCTGGAATGACGGGAACAGCCAGGAGGTCCTCGTAAACTTGTCGGTAGAGGTCCAAGATCTGACGGACCTCAGTGTCGGCCTCGGCTTTGGTAAGATGTGCGGTATGCCCTTCTTGCCACAAGAATTCGCGGGTACGCAGGAACGGCTGGGGGTTCTTGAATTCCCACCGGACGACGCTGTTCCATTGGTTCAATTTGAGCGGGAGATCGCGATGGCTTTTGATCCATTTGGCGTAGTCTATTCAAAAGGTGTAAGAAGGAACAAAGGGATTGTTGTCGACTGCTACTTACAGGGATACATGGCGGTCTCAGAGGTCGGACGGATAGCAATGGGTTCTTCGAGGTCGGACTGGCCAGCGCGTGTGACCCAGGCGACTTCAGGGGAGAAACCCTCGATGTGGTCCTTTTCACGCTCCAGAACCTTTTGCGAGACGAACATGGGGAAGTACGAGTTCTGGACTCCAAGCTCTTTGATCTGCGCGTTGAACCATTCCTGAATCTCTTCCCAGATGCTGTAGGACCACGGCTTGAGGATGTAGCAGCCACTAACACTGTAGTAGTCCAACATGTCTGCTTTCAAGAGGACCTACTTCGGTGTCACACGACATCCATCTATGACATTTGCGAAGACTCACATTAGTATACCACGCCGCGAAATCAACCTCCTTCTTGACACCGATGGCAATCTGAACGGCACCCTCGATCTTGGCATCCTCCTTCTCCTTGGTCGGAGCCTTGGATGTCTGAGCGGCAGCTCCAGCAGAGGCGGTCAAGTTGGAAAAGTCGAGCTCTTGAAGTTTGACGTCGTCGGTTTGGAGCTTCTGAAGGTAGGCAAGAATGTCGGCACCGGTGAGGAAGATGGAAGCAGATGAGGAGTGGGCATGAAGGGCGAACAGGGAAGAAGAGGTGGCGATTGAAGAATCGATGACAGTTTGAACCCTGGGGAAGGTCTGTTTGTTGAGAGCAAGCGGGGACACTGTTGGTGAATTGTTAGCAATCGATCCAAGTTCAACCGATCATCTACAAAAATTCAAGGTGAACGTAAAATAAGATAAAGACAGCTTAGTAAAGCCATGAAGCCTCCAATGGAAGAATCGATGAAAGCAAGTCGCGTTGCAAGAAGGAATTCGAAAGAAAACGATACTCACAAGAGTCCTTATCCAAAGAGAAAAATTCTGTCAACAGATCTGCAGACGCCAACCGCAACTCCTTCAGGTTAAGCGCCTTCCCAATCGCTCCTGAGTTTGTTTCTGTCGAATCGCGCGCGATGACAACGACCGGCACCGGTGTGGCCGTCTTCGCCGTCTTGGGCTTGTAAACGAGAGTTTTGATGAGTTCGAAACCTTTAGGCGCAGATTCGTTAGCGATTAGGGCCTCTTTCCACTCCGCCGGAGAAGTGGTAGCCGTGTGAGTGACAGATGAAGCAGGTTTTATGGAGAGAGCAGCGAGAGCGCTGGTGATGGAGTCGAGGGAGGCCATGGTGTGTGGCTGAAAAGTGGAGACGCGACGGAAATTAGGATAGAACAGTACTTTTTGGTGTGACTCGGAATATCCCAATCTGACTCTTATCAGATGGGAGGTCCTGCATCGATTTAGCTGCCTTGCAACATGCCTGACAGTAAACATAAGTTAAGGAGAAAGTCGCGGATGTTGACGACAGCGAACAACGCTCACGACCCTCATAATTGATCTAGCCGATAAAAAAAGTTACACTCTAAGTAAAGATAGCGAAAGCGCGCTGAACTCGATGAGTCGTGCGCAATCATGGAACAATGCAGTTTTGGTGAGAAACTCCTGCTAACGAGTTGCAAGGACCAAAAAATCGCGATCTCGAGCTCTACGATACTTGTTGATCAACTTGAAAAGTTATTATGTAAGGGAAAACCATTCATGCTCGCGAGCTCTCCAGTCACGCACAATGCCTGGTCATAAAATTTACTGCCGTGATGTGCTTGAAATAATCTGGTTACAGTGATGTTTGGATGACATTGCAAAAAGCAGGTTCAATGAGTGCTCATCATCCCTAACATCTCGTTAAAATAACGAGTGGATTTACCTTATTGAGAAGGAATTTTCAAAGTTAGTGGTGAGTAGCTAAGAAATCGATATCATTCACCACTCATCTTTCCAGACCAAAGGAACCCTGTGCACTGGAGTGATCTGTCCAACTATGCACTGTGAAGCAGGCTACCTGGCCCTGGAAGCACCATACATCGAAATGACAGACATAAATTATTGAATGATTTGAGTATCGTGTTAATTGACAAAGTACATACACGTCTCAGAGAAAAAAAAGCAGTAAATATACGACGCTGATCCAAGAATCACTCTGCTGCTGCGATGTCTCTAATCAACAATGGATCGTGGAATCCCCTGTAGCAGAGATCGATCTCATGTTGATACTGCAGCAATGTAGCAGGCCTCTTTGGATATCCCTTGGGGTTATAGAGCAGTGGCTTATCAGCTCGTACAAATATGATCATCTGTCCCGGCATGTTGAGGTAAGTCTACCTGGAGTAACAAAGTGGAGGTGGGAGATCCTACCTCCCACGCAATACGACATTTCAGAGGGACAGAAGCATTCATTAGTTCGATGGTTGGCCTGGGCAGTTTGAGAAACATGATGTGACGTTGAAATTAATGGAAATACTCACCAGACGAGATTTCGAGCCATCTCAACTGCATGGCCATCACAAGTATCTATAGTGACCGAAAGTTCCAACAGAACGCCCAGGCAAATACGCGAACGCCCGAAAATAACTGCTGCGTTGATGTCCAGGCTCTCGCATAAGATATTCTCTGTATCAAAAATTGAATGTCGCATTAAATCAAGCAAGATATTGGGATTTTACCAAAATGAACAGGATTAATCTAAGTTTATTTTATAGTCAGTATAGTCTCGTGTCCCATAACACAAACTTACAACTTCTCCTGTTAGGAGCATAATCCGATCATCCAGACGACCTGGAGGTATCAAAAAATGAAAATATAACCAGAAATCAAAATTCCGTAAGACGGCGTTACCTACAACCTTCCAGTGATGTGGCTTGGTAGGGTGAGAGGCCAAAAGATCTCCAGTAGTGCAAGCATCTTGCCCCATGATCTGTGTATTGATTATAGGGGGCCGATGGCCTTCTGTTGCCTTTCGGTTCACTATGTTCAGAAATTCTGCTGAAAGGATGGAAAGAGTACAAACCATCACCACGGCGAGGAAGGAACCGTCGCCCTGATCAACGAAATGGAGCGTGCATTGTGGATTCAGCTGGAAATATTCCCAGTCTAGGCTTTGAGGGTCTTCTTATCAATTAATACGTTATGACGTAGGATTGATCATCAAATGCATTTACCAGAGGGCATAGCACTGAGGAGACCACTTTCTGTACTGAGATACAGAGATGGCAAGACTCGGATGTCAGTTTATGTCATAAGTAAACATACTAACACTTAACTCACGAGCCATACAAGATGCAGAGCCTAACGCCTTGGCTAATCAGAAAGCTGCCAACCGATTGCTTAAGTAGTCTTCCGCCATATATCTGGAGGCATGCGATTCAGAGATCTGAAAACAATCATAAAGTCACCATCTACCCACCACGGCTCGGAGAGTGGTCAAATACAACAGCTTTTGCGGATCTTGCCACCAATCCTGTGGGGCATTAGTGACGAGAGAAGAATGCCGCCCGAATATTAAAGCCATACCTCGAGAAATCTAGTATGTGTTATGACATAATGAGCTCCCGTTTGTCGCATGTTCTCAAATGTTATTTCGGATGTAGGGCTGATGGCCGGCACAGATGGTTCGAAGACCGCGAGCTTCAAACTATAGGCTGGCTAAGACATTGTTTATTATTCAATGAGTATAAGTAGAGATTTAGCGACTCACGAGCCAAAATAAGAAATGAAGGCCGACGGGATGGAAGAGCTCAATACTGTGACAGCTGAAGATCACCCCAGAAAGATCATGGGAACTTTTCGCTTAAAGTATACCAGTCAAAGTGGGTGCGAGCGGGGGATAATCAAAGTCCATACCAGGTATTGTTGTAGTCTGTAGGATGGATTGGACCGTCCATGGGATAGCCTTGGGATAATCAGACGCAGAGTCTGGCGACAATTTGAGTTAGTCCGAAAGGTTCTGAGGAAGGAGCGCTACGACATACTCGAAGAGTGTACCAACATGGCAGGGGACAACAAAGGATAGATCTTCTTTGGCAGGGGTTCAAAGCCGCCACAATCATCATATATCTCATCATACAGGGGAAGAGCATGCAGCTTAGGGAGCGGAGTGGGAATTCCAGCGCCACGTTTCTTGTCTAATTCTGCAAGGGCCTTTCGTGCGACTTGAAACAGACGGGAATTATGCGCGTCAACTAGAATCTCAGTGGCACCCGCTTCCTGCAGCAAATGTGCGACAACCGATGAAGAAAATCGGGGTGAAATGGGAAAACAGACAACGCCAAGTCGGAGCATGGCGATCAAAGTGGTGAAAACAGATATCGTACCTTCCAATAATGTCAGAAAGATATTCGAACTGATTCGGAACGAATATTACCAGCAGCTGAAAAAATGACCACAACTGGATAGTCAGACCGATCTCCTGAGATATTCATCCCGACTATACTAGCAACAAGTCGTGCAGCTCGATGAATCGCGGGAACGAGTTTTTTGTAGGTGACAGCCTGGAGGCCAGACCCTCCTTGAGAGTACAAGAACGCGGTTTGAGTAGGATTGTGGTGGTATTGCCAATCGTAGAGCTCCGGGACGTATAAGCTCCCATCGAGAGGTGGTCCTTCAAGCTTTGAGACCTGGGACTGCTCAAGTGAACCCATGACGATCGAAAGAAAGAACCAGGAGATTGAACTAGAATAGTTGGCTGCTCTTCTATTTATTGAGTCACAACTTGTCAAATGATGGTTATGATCCACCACGACGGATACGACTGTGTCACGACATTCCTGCAGCACCCGAACGATAAGTAACTCGGAATTCCGGTCGTGGAACCTGCTAAGAGGCTGAGGTGCGACAGAGCCTAGATACTGAGAGCTGCCGAAGGATCTAGAAAGAAAACAGGTATTCGGCTATAATGTTCTAAACAGAGCATGTACATCAGAGTCCAGAAGCGTGAAACGTTAAGCGCCATGTAGTAGTTATTGTGTCCTCAGAAGTGCAGCTGCTTCAGTTGCTTATCGAAGATCAAATTACATAAAATTTTGACAATGCGCTCAGGCTGGGATCATTTTACTTTTTGACAGCAACATGCATGTGGTTCATTCGAGTCCAGTGTTATGATGAGCGTAAGGGAAAGGCTTGCTTGAAGTTTCAGATGTCGACTTGAAGTTGGGGATGTGGGCACACAAAAACAAGATTTACTTGGATTTACGATGTAAGTACCACTTTTTTGAACATTCCTAGTACAAGTCTTGCTCCGAACCGAGACGTGTTGTTAGTAGATCAACGATTTCCCCAACAGAAGAAGGAAGAATGCTCGAGTGAGTGATCCAGGTCTAGAGGACATAGCGAATTGACCAACTAATTACCAAATTCTCTCTGCATCTCCTCGCAGACATCCCGCATCAAGTTCCCGAACTCTTCAAAATCCGAAAGCTTGGAGCAATGGTCAGAGACAAATTGCGCCAGGAAGAGAAGGCGCACCTGATTATAAACCTGTGCACTGATTCTTGCCCACCAACGATTATTGTGATAGTAAGTCACAGCGTAGGCCCTCCTTTCGTTGAACAATTTATGATCAAAAGTGCGTATAACATCAGGAGACGGCCTGATACTTCCCGAGAGCGGAAGGCGAACATTAACCTTGTCAAGTGTCTTAAATAGTTCCAACAGGGTTGAGCAAAGCATACCATTGTTCCAATGAGTTCTCCTGGAGCCTCCGGTGTATCCATCACATCCGTACGAAGAATTTCAGCAACACGCCTCCCCCCGTCGATAGCTAAGGTGTGGCAATAGTTAATTATACTCTCTTCACCACCAATCTCTAGACGGAAATCAAGCGCTAAAATTAAAGGTTAACGTAGTCGATACTAATTTGATGTACTTTATCATACAAAAGAACTTACCTGCTATTATAGTAAGAGGAAGGACAACGTCCATTGAGCCATTCCCTAAGAACCATGAATAAAAACAGTATCTCCTTTGGAGAGAACCCGAGTCATACAGTAAAATTCTCCAGCAAATTGGGACATAGTTTGTGAGCCCGCTACCGGCTCAAACCAACCGAGGCCAGCAGGAATGTTGTTGGGGATCAGGTGTTGATTTCTGGATCACAATAGGTTGTATTACCGGTCTTCAACATCGGGAACGCACCTTCGAGCAGCATAGACAACTGCAGAGCCTCGTTTGGCATAAAGCCATTTACTACAGTTCTGAACAGATGCGTCAATTGACCTGGGGGTATCAAGCAGGAATGAACACCTCACTCCAATCCAGAAATCAGGTTGTGCCTCAGAAAGATTGATCATCGGCTCCTGGCCGAGGGAATGGGCGGCATCTACAATACTCATTACACCTTCATCCTGACAGATCTTGACCATGGCTTTCCAGGGCATCATTACTCCTGGTGTGGAAACGATGGAGTCGAATAAAGCAACGATTCTGATTGTCTTTGGTGTGGCTTTTGCCTTGACGGTACGAAGATGCCGAGTGAATCGATTGAGTATTGATGTGTGTGTTTCAGGAAAGTCGAGTGAAAATTCAGATAAGACAGGTCTACTACCTGCCAGGCTGCCAGCCACAAAGACATTGCGTTTGATTTGGGAGAATGCAGTCGATGCTGTCACAGAATATCAGTTGTTTTCATCCGATATTTCATTGACTTACTGTAAACAAGTACGTCTTCTCCCGAAGCCCATGAAAGAGAACGCAGGATGAGATTTATGCCATGGGTGACATTAGGGACCAAAACACATTCGTCTTCATGAGCCCCAAGATGTTCCGCCAAGCGTCGACGTACTTCGCGGACTCTTTCGCCTAGACACCTTCGGATGAACAGATCCGGATTTCTCTCGACTTCAACGGATATGGCATTGTAAGCTTCATGGACCACGTTCGGGAGAGACCCAAAAGATCCTAAAAATATTACTTAGCTATCGATCATCACATGGGGTTGTTCAAGCTGAATACTACTTACCATGATTCAAGTGAAGGAAGTTGGCATCCAGCGCAAATAATGCAAGCATACCACGTCCGTAGACAGGCGAAGTCATACTTAGTAGCCAATTACTTCAAGATCAGAATCGAACGGAGAGGTTGGGAAATTTGTGTGTCATGTTGTACAGCAGTAAAATTAGATAAAATGTTGCTGTTCATCATTTCCAGATCTCTAGGACATCAGATCATCTGACAAGTGAGGTGTGGTTCATCTAGGTTCGAGGGGGTTAATTTCGGGATAAAGGCCCTTTGAACTCACCTTGTGAAGTTCTCCTCAGATGTGACTAGACTCGGAAGTTCAGACATCGACGTGCGGACATAACATTCGGAGATAAGTTCATGCTGGCTAGGTTCGGCCGCCTTCGCAAGCGCACTCGGTGTTTCTACAGTGAAAGCTGGTACCTCCATCATTCATTAGTATGGGGCTGCAGCTGCAGGGTGCTTGTCTTCGGCAGCCGCAATTCTGAAGAGAACCTGTGCTGTTAACTACGATGCGTTCGTTTGACACCTGGTTGAACGTAAGGTGGGCATTTCCGCCGCTTGGCATCGACTCTCGAATTGACGTTCTGCCTTCATAACTTACTGTTCTAGTCTGCTTGCCCCCAAGTAATATTCCGTACAAGTTATCATGTCTGGTATAAAAAAACATCGGAGCTTGGAATTTCTTGCAATTGCAGGATTGTTCACCATAGCTTGAATGGTTATGGAACCACGAGGGTCTTCAAAGCTTCAAGCAGCAACTTAGACCTCGTGCAACATATGTCTTGGACTCCGTTCGGCTGAATCTGCTGCCTGATAAATTTTCCTCCTGGCCTTCGATGTCATCATTTCCAGAGAAAATATGTACGTATGATCTTGAGATAATTATAATTCTGTGTTGCTTCAATGCCACTTCCGAACCCGAAGGTGACTGATAATTTTTATGAAGATCGATGCTATGTAGGCTTGGTATCGGGGAGTTCAGTCCGTCAGCATGACAGGTATGAGCTAATGTTCAAGTAGGAGTAGAACCAATAAGTAAATCGTCGTAATGGCTTCGCTTCGGCAGAAGTTGCAGTGGATACTCCGACCAGAGAATGCTATCGACTTCATCCGTAATCCAAGATATAGTCGAGGACTGACAAATTTGCACGTAAGAGAATCCGTCCAACTGCAAGATATTGGCTGAGTCTTGCTCAAGTAACATCATCCTTCTTGGATGATTGGTGTGCTCGGACGTAATTGTCTGAGTTCCCACCAGATATGCATGTTCAAGGCTTTGGATGAGCTTGATCATTACTTGGAGTTAGCAATGAGTAGCATTTTGAAGGGGTCACAAAGGAACACAATTGAACTCAAATCAATTTGTTAATTCTTCATGACTTCTTCCCTCAACATTATTCCGCCACTTTAAATTCCAGAAGTGAAGACTCCGCCAGGTCCCAAACTTTCACAAGACGCAAACCAACAGTGGACCTATGTAAACCGATGAGCAGACAATATACTTGAGTTATATCAAGATGAGCTCACGCGAGAGTTACGGACTCATCAAGAGTCCTTTCCTTAGAAATGTACATGATCAACATAGTCATGTCCTGGTTATACATTCTTGCAGAGCCGGCACCGTAGTTAGGCAGAAGTGGAAGCGGAGCCTGTGAGTATTTAGTCATCATTTCAAGATAACAGGTGGAGTCACTCACAGGCTCTACTCTGGCTGCTTCCAATTCAGTTTGATTCATGTGTGAGAGAACATAGTCGTCTGAGAGCATAAACATGAGCCACCAGTACCTTGATACGATAAATAGTAACATACGAATCAATAGGCGGCTGTTACGGCCCATAACCTTTCGAATAGAACCCAGTATTTGACAAGCTTGTAAATCTGGCCAGTTATGAATGACATTCCGCAACTAGGAGAGGGTTCATCAACGAAATGTCTTCGCGGACACCAACGTGAAAGGCTCACATAATAGACATCCTGGTTTTCAATAGGAATACTATCAAAAAAATCTCCGCCGACGAACTCGACTTGATTATGAGCTTGAGCTTCCGGGAATTTTTGAGCCCAATGCTAGAAGAATGTTATTATCAAGACCTCTAATGACAGAGGATAATCATGAAACTACCTCTGTGGCATGCCCAATTGTGTCTGGGAGATCGAAAAGGGTGATCTTCAATTGTGGAAAGAGTTTGGCTAAGGGGAGTGAAAATGCCCCCACTCCGGAACCGACATCACACACAGTGGAGCAATCTGACCAAGGAAAGTCTAGAGGAGAATTTTAAATCAGTGAAACTGCTAGAAGGAAGAGATACAGAAGAACACAAAGCTTACGATGTAAGACGGATAATGACCCCATAACTTGTCCCAGTGCTAACATGGCGCGTCCGAAGGTCTGTCAAAACGTAAGCATTCTCTGCGGCTGCATGAGCTATCCGCTCATACCGCTCTTTTCTCAGGCTGGAAAGTTGAATTTCATCAGACATCCATATGGAATAACCGCCAAAAGTATCCTTACGTGTGCTTTCAACCAATCAAAGAAAGTCCCGTCTATGCCTTCGTCTTTGACGACCTGCATAAATGGCGAATCTTTGGGATCGTATGATAAGGCGGATGTTGGATTCGACAGGTTGTCGTAGAGTATAGAAGCTGCCCGCGGCGCCAAAGTAGTGTGGCATATGGTCAAGCAGGCCACGTCGTTGGACGACAATAGCACCAGGGAAAGTCGATTATTGGCAAAGACATCAGGTTTAACTTGGATGAATAGTATAAGCCTACTAATGATATGATAGAATTGAGCTTACCCTCTAAGAAAACGTGCTTTGTAGCAAGAGCTCTGAGTATACGGGCAAGTTTTCCACTTTCGATGCCGACGGACTTGGACAACTCATTCACATGTATGCCTTTCTGATGGCCGTAAAGAGCATCAGCCACCTTTGCTTCAATCACTACCAAGAGGCAGAGCCAGTCAAGGTTCTGACCTCTCTAGAAATTTGGATGTTAGTCAAGACCAATGTGGGCAAATAGGTTTTAACCGACATTGACGATACTATGAATAGGCGGAGCAAGCGCTGTGCAGAGCTGCTCACAAGCACCTTCAAGCACACGTATTGCCTTGCGAAGTTCCAAAGCATCGTCACTAGTATCGAGAGGATGAGAGGTTGTCGACGACAAGAGGGGGACGTCAAGGTCATGCTTCTCATACTGAGCTAGCGCGTCTTGAGCAGAGGAGGTGACGAGTTTGAGAAGAGATTCGATATAAGCTCTGCCAGCCATGATAAAGTATGCAGTTCGGAAATGCAATGAGGACTCAGAACACGCAGCAATTATACAAATGAAATTGGTCCCAGCAGGGAACGAACTGATAGCAGAGTCGTGTCCAGGGATTGAATTTCGTAAGTCAGGAATACGCGTACATAGAGAGAAGTCGAAGCTACACTTGTACGGCGTGCGAGCTGCGGCATGATACGAATGGAAGCCATCATGATCTGCTGAAGAGTGAACGGAGGTAAGTACACATGAAGATTTTATCGTTCGGAAAGAAAAATCCGTTCAATATCTCGGTTGAGGGGAATGTCACACTTACCCAGTCTACACGATTGACAAACCATCAGAAGTTCACGTCAGAGTTCGCATGATGCTTTCAATGTGGCTTTCTGTAGTGGCAACCTTTTGAGATGGTGTGGCATGGCTACGCTTGTTGTAATTGAAGCATGTAGACTTACGTTCCGCAAACTTCCGAGTCTAGGACTGATACACCCTGGCAGAACGGTAGAACATGTTGCTTCTTGATGGCACTGGGAAGAGACCCGTCTATGTCTACGTCTATCCCAGCGGTTTTGGGCCTTCTGCAAGAGTCAGTGTTTCCTGGCGGGCGGACCTCGGGACTCGGGCCGCATGACCTGACCAGCCGCGTTGGTGATTGTGGCGCTTGCATTCATCCCGATTGCAGATTCGCCCCTTGCTTGCTTGTTTGACTCGCCCTACCTACATATTTATTTTTCATTGCTCCTGCAAACTTGTATTGTTCATACCAGTTGTGTAGTATCTGTCACTTGTTATGATGCAAGAATAAGCACACGTGATGCTTACGCGCCAACTTTTGACTTCAACTTGAACGACAATGTCGTGCCCTCATCTCGAAGCCATCGCGCGTCTTTCGGCTCCAAAACTCTCTCAGTCTGTCCATAGAGAGGAATGTACACAGTGCTTTGATTCCCAAGTTTGCTCGAATCTCTTCACAGCGCGATCGCGACTTTGATCTTGACTTTGCTGCAAGACCTCCCACCAGGCATCGAAGTCTGCCTCTCATGCTTCAACGGTGCCTGCTCCGAGCCCACCAAACACCATGCACAAACACACATCCTTCGTTCAGGGCACCAGTACACGCTCAACATTAAGAGGAAGCCTAAGCCGTCATCTCAGCGGGTACGTCACTCGCCATCGTGATATCGGTGTTGTGTGTGCAAGTGGACTCATGTGGGCGTAGGCAGCGGACGAGGAGCCGCCTGCCAAGATGACGAAGCTCGCGATCGTGGAGGATCGCGAGGAGGATCAGTACGAGACGAATGTTGTTGTCAAATGCTGGGCTTGTGAGCCTCAACGGGGGCGTGAGCTCCCCGATGCTGTTGCTGATCCCAAAGTGCGTCCGCCGTCGTCTCATAATCACTTTCGTACACTGTATTCACCGTGTGTTGCAGATAAAATCACTGGTAGAGGACGTGATGCAGTCCCTCTCCTCCGCACGCCAATCTGAAGTCAAATCCTGGGAAGAAGAAATCACACCCTGCGAGCACACGCTTACTCTGCACCAGGACACCGCTGCCCCGATCCCAGCATCAGGACTCGCCCAGTGCGCCTCATGCGACCTCAAAGAGAATCTGTGGTTATGTCTGACGTGCGGCTCTCTCGGGTGCGGTCGCCAACAATTTGGTGGGACGGGCGGGAACGGGCATGGGCTTGAGCATTGGAAACGTACAATGCATCCTGTTAGTGTCAAGCTTGGGACTATTACGCCCGAGGGTGGTGCGGGTGCGTGTCCTTTTCCTTGTCATGTTTTCTTTCTTTCGATGTCTGTGTTATGTGATGAAAGCTGATGTGTAGCGGGGACAGATGTACATTGCTACGCATGCGACGATGCAAAATCAGACCCCGAAATCGCAGCACACCTCGCCTCGTTCGGTATAAACGTCCAAACGCTCTCAAAGACCGAAAAAACGATGACAGAGCTCGTGCGTCCCTTCCCCTCTTCCTCTTCATCTCTCCTTCCCACTTACCTATGTGATCTCCCCAGCAAATCGAACAAAACCTCAAATACGACTTCTCACTCACAAGCGAAGACGGCTCCGCTCTCGAACCGCTCTTCGGTCCCGGTCTTACAGGCCTCGCGAACCTGGGTAATAGGTTCGTTTTTCCGCTCCTTGTTCCCCCCCCCCTTTTCCTCTCTTTTCCCTTACTATGTACTCGACCCCCGCGCACACCTTTACTAAGTCCTCCACCACAGCTGCTACATCGCATCAACACTCCAAGCCCTCTTCTCGCTCCCTGCCTTTCAAGCGCGGTACAACCCTCCGTCGTCAACAGTGGATCATGCATCATCGTGTCCCGAGCCCCTCCCGGCATCGTGTATCGAGTGTCAACTTCGAAAAATCGCCGATGGGCTGTTGAGTGGGCGGTATGCGGCTCCGCGTGGGCGTGTGTATCTTCCCCATTCGCACTTGCCAGCCCAGAGTGGCAGTGGCGACGGGGAGACACACCAGGACAAAGAGACAGAAAAACAGCAAGAATTCCAAAAAGGCCTCAAGCCTTCGGGACTCAAAGCGCTCGTGGGGCGCGGCCATGCCGAGTTTGGGACGATGAGGCAGCAGGATGCGGAGGAGTTTCTTGGGTGGTTGGTCGAGTTTGTTAGGAGGGATGCGAAAAAGTTTGGAGAGCGCGCG